>JAPYYV010030131.1:0-11664 GCA_030522625.1 Copidosoma aretas | reverse complement strand
TCCGCGCGCGCGAGCGTACACGCGCATGTATACATATATACACAGCGCCCCACGACCGCCGGCACCGAGGCGCGACGTGTGGATATTATACGCCGCCGCCGCCACCGTCGCGAACGAGGAATCGGCCCCCGCGCGCGGCTCTACATTTCAATGGGACGACGATACGTGCATGCATACATACACACGCATGGCTCTACGAGCGTACTTGCGAAACGACTCTGCCGCGCGCAGTGGAACGCGTATCGCGCGAGCGGGGACAAAAATACCCACTTACGTGATGCAGCGCGTACCGCGTGCATCCGGCGGACGCACCGCGCGGAGGCGCAAAGGGTCGAGCGACCGTACGCCGCGCAGGCCGCGGCTGTATCGCGATCATTGTGCACCGCTCTCGAGCCCAGCTCTTCTGTTTTTCTCGGGTTTTTTTTCGTTCCTCTCCTCCGCGCGCGTGTGCACGGGAGGGTTTATCCGTTCGTACGGGCGAAAGGGGCTTTGGGGACTTTTTCCCATAATTTTTCAGACAACAGGATTACCGTGATAATGCATTTGCGGCGCTGGGGATTACAATGCCGGCGGGGAGGAGAATTAAATTGAAACGTTGGTCGCGTGCGGAGGGTTACTTCTCGTGGTCCTTTTAAATTTAGCTCCCTGGATATATTTTGTTCATTTTGTCGCGAGAGCATGCTAATTTATGCACGAATGTGAAGTTGTGACCGTTGGAGATGGTATATATATATATACATACGGTGTACCACTTACCGTTCAAAGAATAGAAAATTCATTGTGCTCGGAGTAGAAAGCACTTACTTTGTCCACTGCTCTACTATTCTTTTTCTGCATGAGATGTTCTTATCGGAGATGTTCTTTAGCAATCTTCATCGGTGCAGCTTTTTTCTCTCGAAAAGGACGCGCTGAAAAAGGACACGGTCGACTATTCTATTACGATGCAGAAGGATCTCCCATTCATTCGCGTGAACAAATTTCGATGAAAAATCGCTGCGCTGGTTTTTCCCAACCAACCCTAGGCGGACCACGAAGATCGGATCGCACACAAACCGGCAGAGTCATCCTGACGTATCGCCCCCGAATTCCTCCATACGAACGATACATCACGGCAATAATTAGAATTCGCAACTCCCTCGGCCCCTCGCGCTGTTGGCGGGCGCGGGGAAGTTTCCCCCCCCCCCCCCCGCATACCCGAGCCCGAAATTAATTTGGGGTGTTTCCGTGCGCCCCAAAATTCCAGGGCTCGCTTCCTTCCCTCGCGCGCAGGGGCACTCGGAGGAAAAAGCGCAGGTTAAGTTGAAAATTGCGCGCCCCGCGTGAAACGTGAAAATATTTTCGTTCCGAGGCGAGAGCGAGGGCGGCCCATTGTGCGAGTGGCCGTGGGGGAAAATACGCGGAAACTCGCCTCGTAAAGCGCCCGCCACTCGACTTTTGTGCTTCTCGGTCGTAAAGCTCTCGCGGGCAAATACTGTGGTGATTAGAGACGGCCGAGTTAATAATGCACATTTCGCTACTCGGCTGCGTTGATCAAAGTGACGCCAAAATGGGCGTGTCCATGCGTTACTTCACTTGGAAAATAATGCAAGTCAAACAAGCCTCTTGTATTAAATGATATATTCATTCGTATTTTTAAAACTAAGTCGGTTATAAATACTTGGCTGTTCGATGGCTTCACTTAGGAAGATGAATTTTAATTTTCTGTTCTTGTTTTTCCAACTTCCCCGAAGTAATAGGAAATGATCCGAATAAATTACTCGACCCGCACTACGGAAGATAAGGTTAAACTGTAAAATTATTAAATCAACGCTCTCCTTGCCAGAGCATAATTCTTCCTAAGCAGTAGAAAGCTTTTTATTTATAAACCACACACACACACACACACAATGGACCTTTTTTCCCGGGGAAACTTTCCAACGGATAATCTCCCGGCAATAAAACAAACGAAAACTTCCACAACACGACACTAGCTCGACAAAAAAAATTATGGCTCTTTCGCGGATAACACTATGAAGCGCACTAAAATACCACCCCACCACGCTCCTTCCTCTTCCCTAGTACAGCAGAATGGCTATTAACGTATCGCGTATTTCTCGCGAATAACTCGGAAAAATTTGCCACCCCCCCGGCCCACTCACCCCAGTACCAGAGAGCAGGAAGGAAAAAAAAACACGCACGCTCGAATTCATCAAGTGCCGGCGCGCATTTAATGCATAAAAGTCCCGCGCGAACCATAAAATCCTTCGTCCCCGACAAACCGGACTGACCCTCCGCCCTCCCCTTTCATCCCCAACAACAACAACAACAACGACGACGACGAATCGCGGGAATTTCCGTTTCAACGCTACCAAGACAATGGAAAAAATCAAACAGCCGAAAATCCCCGTGAATAATGCGAGCAAACTTGAATTCCGGCCCAAACGCGATATCCCCCGAATCCCGACCGATCATTTCCAAGCTCAGCCTTTATAATGGTAATCCGCGCGAGCTCCCCCGGCCCCCCGCGTCAAACTTCAGCCGAAGCTGCACTCTTAGCTCCAGCTTTGTCTCCCCGCGCTTTATTTACCGTCGTCTTATTCTTCCCCCCGTCCTCTGCTCTTCGCCGTGCTCGCTCGGTCGGATATGAATGCGCGTGCGTACATATACATACGTGCCTCTCACACAACCGACGCGCAACGAATTTGGGAGACGCGCAGGGGCCGGTGGTGAATTAATTTTAAAAAGTGAAACCAAACGTGCTGGCTCGTCTATGAGCGATAGCGTTGCCCAATGTTTTCAACGCAAGTACTATTTTTTGGTAATCTTTGTTTCCACCGACTACAGTCCACGCGAGACAGTTTGATTTCCATCTCGTCGGGTGCACATACTTTCTAGCAAGGACCTGGCGAACCGAGACGGCGTCGTCCTGGTAAAACTCTCCGATATTCAAAGCAAACCGGAGTCTGCCGAGTCGCGAGATCTCCAGCCCCCACCAGCAGCGGCCGATACCTCGACGGGTAAAAAATAAAATAGCGAGCAACTCGGATCAGCCCGAGTCCGCGTCAGCGCCGTCCCTCCCATCCGTTGATCCGCTGACTGAGCCGTAGGTATTGGAGCGACCGACGGATAGGCCGTGAAAAACAAAAAAAAAAAGGCCGCCGGCCGGACTCCCCGCGTCCCGAGAGCGATTAATTTCTTCTTATCGAGTCTGGCCGTGAGCGCACATAAACAGGCCGGCCCATGTATATACATATATAATGTACGCGTGGGGGTGCCCCGATCCCCCGGGGGATGGAGGATCATCCGCGAGTCTGGGGCAGGGGATGCGTAATGTCCGCCCCCTCCGTCTCCACCGATCCCTGCTCTTAGTCCTCGGCTCATCGCCATCGGCGTGTTTGACCGACTTTATTCGGACGCGTCATGGCGCGTTCCATCGACGACGATTGGCGCGCGTATTCATCCGTGTATCATGACGGGGGCTTATTGTACTTCCGCAGTATTGTTCGCGAGAATCGGGTGGCAGTGATTTTCTACTTTCTCATTTCGATGACGATCACTGTCCTGATCTGTTGTGCAGCGACTTCGGGATCAAGGCCGCGTATATAGGGGCGAGGTCGGCCGGTGTGGGCGGGAAGGTGAAAAAAGAGTCTGATCGATGGAACGGCCGACGGGGGGAGGGAAAAAAATTTGTAGGCGGTGTTGTATACTCATCTGCAAAGGGGTAGAGGTCGAGGACTGGCGTTGAGCGTACAAGATCTTAAAAGTTGTATACCTGTGGTGTACATGTTTGAGTTGAAACAATGGACACTGTGTTGACGTTATTTCTTCGATAAATTCTTGAAATTTAAAGTTTTCTAGATGTTTTTCAGACATGATGCATTGTAACAATGTGTTGCGTCACTAACTTATAAGCTACCCTTAGGTTGTACAGAGAGCGAACTTTCGTTCGACGTCTGTACATACGTTCCGAAGAAAATCAAAGAAGTCAGTGTCGGTGGCCGGTACAAACATCAGAGACCCTCGAATTAAAGGCACTGATATGGCTCCAAGAAATAACGAAACGATGCGACGTACGTTTTCAAAGTATACATATTATATATTTATACTCTGTAGTACCTGTCGTGTGAGCCCCTTGAAACTGCTGCCTTTGATTATTCGTGAAATAAAGATTTTTCTCCAACTTTGCAAAGAAACAATGCGACGGAAACAAAGTAATTGAATCTAATCCTTACGATCGAGCGATAACGAGGAAAAAAAAAAATTATTCCAGAGAAATGTAGCGGTAATCACGGAAAATCGGGCAATCACCAAACTCGTACGAGTACGCGAGTCGCGTGCTCCAGCGATTCGACCAAACGGTATATAAAACTGGCCGCCGCCCGACACCAAAACGGCCAATTATGCAAATACCGGGGGCGCTCGAAATTACCGCCCGCAGCGGTGGCGGCGAATTTTTTCCTTTCCAGCAAATTAGGTGAGAAACGGCCGGAAGCGGGGCATAAAGAGTCCCACTTTTCGGAAAAATTTTAATCCCAGCTCGAGCTCGAATTTTTCAAAGGCCACTGCGTAGTTTGGATCCGCGAGTGCGGGGAATCCGAATAGAAACGGACGGGAGGTTCCTGGGTGGTCCCAGTGCGGGCAGGTCCAGTTTTTTCTAAATTAGCGCGGGGCGAGCATTAGCGGGTCCGTTGAAAAATGAAGCGTAGGCAAATGGACGGGGCGCACGTGGTAAAAGGGCGAGCCGGGACCGAGGAACTGCCAGGGGAGGGGGAAATTAGCGCGGGGACGTCGATGGCTGCGAATAGTTCTCGAAAAAGTTCATCCGGCCGAGTTGGCGAGAACGAGGCTGAACGGGTTTGTGCGAAAAAGACTCGTTTCAGGTTTGGAAGTGCCCGATACCCCGAATGTGATCAAACCGAATTTTGGATTTTCATGAGAAACCGGAATGGTTTTACTTCAATTTCAGGGAAATAAATATGAGTGCTGAACAAGTGTTCGAAGACAGAGATTGTATCAATTTACACAGCCTAGTTTATTGTACCAACTCCCGCGAGCACGGAATGCTTGAGGCGCAAACATCCGTAAACTCTATCCTCGCGATGACGATTCAGTACGAACTCACCGCACACGGAGCGAGCACGGCCCGCGAGTACATTCCACGGAGTCGCTGCCGCTGCGAACGTAGGAAAAACTTTAAAAGGGGCGAGAATAAATTTTCACTCCACTCGGGGCTCGCGCGAAACATCTGTCATCCAGGTATACCGTAATACAGCTGGAACAGGCGCGCACAATGGTCCCTTCGCCCCGCCGCCAGTCACGCCGGCTTTTACGCGTTTCCGGGCCCCCGGCGCCCGGGGAATGATGATTAAGGCCGGCTGGGGCGGGCGGGGGGGGGGACGGGCGGGGGGGGGGGGGGGGGGGGGGGGGGGGGGGGGGGGGGGCGGGGCAGAGAAGAATAAAGGTCGAAGGTAGATATGGACCACCCGCGCGTAGAATACCGACCCACCGCTGCAGTATCCACTTCCGGCATGCAGTATTGTTCCCATCCGGGGCCGGCGCGATAGTAACTGCCGACCGAATATCTCGGGGGGCTCCGGGGGCACGAAGGAAGGGAGAGAACTAAAGTGCCCGACCGATCCAGCTCGTGACCTTATACCTCCCCCGTATATATACATGCATAACATACAGATATGCGCTTCCTTCCTCCTGCTCCTGTTTTTCGCTTCTCTCCGCGAATGTCGTCCGCCGCTTCCGATTTTATACGTCTCGCCGTATGTACCCCGGCCGTGCCGCCTCCCCCCGTCTCCCGACAGGTTTAATGCACGGCAGCGCGCGGGATACTATCGCGCACCAGTCCCGGCGCGTCCCCCTGCGCCTTTCATTCGGGCTCGTTGCGTCCTTCTCCGCGAAAGAAGACGTCATCCCCGAGCGGACGATGGAAAGGGTTCGCGGCCCTGTCGCCTCCTAGTTCCGCGGGCCGACCCGTGCGGGGCGTCTTTTGCCCCGGGGGGGGGGGGGGGGTGGAGTGGGGGGGGCCTGTTTGTTGTTTGGGGGGGGGGGGGGGGGGGGGGGGGGTGAATTGAATCGTCGGGAACTTTGGTTGCGCGCCGAGTTCGATAAGTTTCATTCGCCGGATCCAGAAAGATAGAACTTTTTAACACCCGTGTGCGGCCGCTGCTGGAAAAGTTGGTGAATATTCAGAGGGGAGCGCGATGTATTATTCAGGATTTTTTTGAAAAATCCCGGAAAACGATTCCCAAAGTGCTGCCGCTGCCGCGCGGGAGCGCTAATTCCGTGATCCTCGCGCATTTTTGTTCTTTTCCTCTGTTATTTTCTTGCACCGCGAGATCCGATGGCAAAAATTCTCTGGACTGTAACTTTTTATTGATGATTCCGCGAGTGCGCTGCTCGTTTTCCGCCTGGACACGCGTATCTCGTCGTATAACACAGGACAGCACGTAGCGCGCGCGCGGCCACGATTGCCGGGGAGGAAACTCTCGTACAGAGGCTATACACGCGCCAGTAAAGATCATCCGATATGTACGGAGTCGGAACTGCGGGAGCTTGAAATGAAAAACCCTCGGCTTTTTTACGACGTCGGCAGATTGGAACTGAAGTTTCCATTCCGATTATTTCGCGGAGCATGTGCATCTGTGGCTTGTTTTACACAGCGGCGATAGCAGTCTTTTCGAGAGATAAATACACGTATGTTCGAACGAGATTCTGGTTTATTGTTGGCATTAACTGTGTGGCGCTTTTATTTTATTGATGATTCGTATACAAGATGCTTTACGGGGAAATAAGGTCCATTATTCCATAAACGAATGTCGGTCCGTGAGGCATTGATCCGAGGAGGGAATTTTTGAGCTCGAGTGCTTGTAAGTTTTCAAGTGGATTCTTCGTGGTTGTGAAATGTGTGATAAAAATATAGCGTGTAGTTCCAAATACAGAAGTTCCAGGCAAATAATACAATCGTTTGAAAATGTAAGGCAAAGAACTTAAACTTTTTGATCTCCATGGCAAAAAACATATCCATGCCAATATCATCTTTCAAAAAACAGTAAATTTTTAATTTTCCTAGACAAAAATCATTATTTATCATTCTATGCCAGAATTTATGAAATTATTTGTTGCTTTTTGTAATGATTAAAACATTTCATGGATAAAATATTGAATTTTCATCCACAAAATAATTTAAAAAATTTGTCAATCATCTAATATGAATAAACTGTCTGAAATAAGGAAGAATAATTAGAAAATGAAATGAGATGAAACAATATAATAGGTCATGTATTTTCGGTCGGTATTACCGGAAAATGATTTTTTTCATACAAATTTGAAGAGATAATCTATTTGTCTGATATTTTTAGTAGATCGTGTTCTTGGGGCAGAAAAAAATCAAGCGTTGTATTATTCGTTAAATTATTACTTGCAATATATCATTCTATGCATTCGAAACGGAAATGCCAAGTTCATGGTGATAGTAGAATGTTTAATTACAATTTGCGTACGAATAAGTAGCAATGATAAAGCTGAACCAAATGATTTTGAAACATTGAAAATACAATTAAATAGTGTAATTGAATATTCAAAATTAATTTAAATAACAAATATTGCATTGCAACGCCATAAAGTTAAATTCAATTTCAAGTTTCAACGATACCTGATGCCTCTCAGCATACATCTTTATTCAAATCAAATTAATAGACAGAATTTATTCATCTACATTGAAATTGAATGGCAAACAATAACAAACGATACATCAAAATAACATCGAAGATATAGAGAGCCACGGATACGAGCAAAGGGGGCAGCTGCAAAAATGAAAGGACGCACTGCAAGCTGATTATTAATGAAGCGTATTGAGCTTATTGCGGTGCTCAAGCGCATGTGCACATTCGCAGAGTGGAATGGGATATAAATTATCGAAATCCTTTGACGATCGGAGCGCGTTGTGGGCAACAGAATGCAAAATCAGCCATCGTACAAAATACTCGTGTATATGTATATACGTGGGCAAGGGAGAGGGAGAAAGCCATTACGCCCGTCAGGCAATATAACATGGAGCAGAGAGCGAAAACAGAGGGTAGAAAATATATATATATATCCGCTCGCGTGCATTATAAAGCGCAATTTGAAATTTAATAGGAGCATTCCCTCGCTCGTGTGCGCCGCTTGCTCTCTAACGAATGAAAAACGGGTAAACGAATATGCTCAACCGTGATGCCGCTGTATTTCTCTTCTCTCCGGTGGATGAGATATATGCAGCGAGAATGGCGAAAAATTCATCAGAGGTGCTCTAAGTTGTTGGTTGTTTTTTTCATCTTTCATGTGCGGCTGTACCACCGGAGTTTGAGGGCGGAATAAAAAGTCGATTGGCCAGTACGAGAGCTGGATTACATTTCGGAGGACTCTCTTCATTAAAACCGGCGTGTTGATTTTAAAGCAGACAGGGGCGAGACTTTTATTGAGTGCATACGTATTCATTTGAAAGATCATATGCATTTTTTTGAAGTTTCGATGATTCTTTTTGTCAGTTTAATTGCTTAACAAAACCTATGATTAAAACAAAATAAAAATAATAAAAAATTACAAGGAAATGCTTTTATCAATCACGCGAACAATAATAAATTATCCTACACCATATTTTACAATATCAATCATGAATTAATGTGTGTCCCTATTTTTTCCTTTTTTTTTAATCTTTAATTTTGCATCATATAATAATATTACTCAAAGAGTCCCTCGTCTGCAAAAATACAAGTAGAAACAGTAGAGTGAGGTCGGACGAGCTGTTGCCTTGAGCAAAACACTAAGTAGAAACTGTCGAGTTAGGTCAGACGAAGGCAAAATTGTAAGGAGAAACAGTATAGTGAGGTCAGACGCGCAGTTGCATTGAGCAAAACACTAAGTAGAATCAGTCGAGATAGGTCAGACGAAAGCAAAGCTGTAAGTAGAAACAGTCGAGTAAGGTCGGACAAGCCCTCACTATTAACCTATATTAGAATTCTGTATACTTTACACAACATTGCATGGTCATCCATACCAAGTCACTTCTGTCAGAAAAAGAAATTATCGACAACCTTAAAAGTGGATAAAGAATCGACCTCCAGATTCCATCAATTCCACCATCGGACAGACGAAAAAGCAAAACAAATAAAAGCGTATCAGAAAAAACTACAATCGAATGTCACACTTTGACCGCTACCGGTGTACCGAGCAAACACTCGCGGAAAAAGAACCCGTGTCCAGTCGAAAAATCCCACTACCCCCGTCAGCCTGCGCCCGTCTCCTCTCGATTGCTGGCCACATTCGCACCTACTACGTATTCCGTACATCACGCTGGTATCGGCCCAAGCCACACATGTGCAGCCAGCAGGAGTATGCTCGTTAATACGAAAGGCGGGTATAAGGCAAACGAACGACCCCGGGGTGCATAAAGTCAGGCTTCGCGATAAATACTGGCCGTCCGGGCTAAGCCTCCGCTCTCGTTTGCTCAAGCCGGCGCGGCGGGGCTTATTTCACCCGGCTTTCTCTCTCTTTCTCTCGATTATCATTATACGCAGATCCGATATTCAATGCTGCTATTACGCTTCGGGTGTGCATATATACTACACCTCATGCAGTACGTACGTACGCATACGGATGACGAAGCATCCGCAGACCCGATCAGGCAGAAAAAGGAGGGAGGAAGGATAATCGTGGGGGCGCGCTCGATGGAGATTTTTATTTCATTAGCTGGCAGGTGCGGAAAGGCGGCGAGAGGTATTCCCGCGCTCATGCACGGCAAAAGAGAGAATTCAGGCTCGTTCGAAGAGCCGGTGGTAAGGGAAGTAGGTGTGGAGGAGGGGTAAAAAAGAGCTCGTCGTGCGGAAATTACCGGTGCAGTTGCCGCCGGGTGCGCGGTAGGAGTGCTCTGCATGGGAAGAAAGGACGTCGGGGGGGGGGGCAGCGGGGGTGGGGGGGGGGGGGGGCGGGGGGTTTGTCCCTCGTGTTTTGTTTTTTTTTTTTTTTTCTTTTCTTTTTCACCTCTAAGTGTACGTAGCGGCGGCGCGGGCGTAATTGAACTCCCCCGGTGTGGTCATTGGTGGAATTACTTTCGATACTTGAAATCTGGTTCAGTGGCTTTTTTTTTAAATTTTAGTATTGCCATCGATTTGTTACATTTTTTTCGTAACGTAATAATAGAAACTTATGAATCGAGGTCGCTCACGCGGTTGGTAAGGGCACCCAATAATTAACATCGACGCCAGCGCGCGCAGCAGAGTACCATCAATACATTTAGTAGTTCCCCCTGCATCGATCGCACGGTGTACAATTACCGCGTTGAAATTAAAACGCGCCTCGTTATTATTCGAATACGATCGATTGTAATATCATACCTAGTCTCGCATCGGCCGATGTTGAAGTACCAACCGAGTATCGCGATTCCGTTCCGAACGATCGGTTTCCCAAGTACGTAATTATACGCTCACCAGTTATCCAAATATAGCCAATCTATTACACGCACGAAGCATCCGACAGAATCGCACATCAGCAGATAATACTTACTTCGAATTGAAGGTGGCTCTTCACTACCATATGGCACTAAATTAGTAATAATTGTTAGAGATGTCTGTTGAAATTGAGCAATAAAGAGATGTTGTAGTACGGGAAAGGGGTACTTCATGAGTTGACAAAAGATTATTTCATTAGTGTTGCATTATTACACGCATGTAAATATTTCAAATTTTCAAAAAGTACTGACAAAAGACGGGAATCTTCTAGGCTTTTTATTCGATTTATTCTTGCAAAGCTTGTTTTACTCCTCGATCACTTTCAGATAGGATAAAAAGATGTAAATACGTACATTTTGTATAAACAATGACACCTAACTTCTTTGACATCATGTATTTTCCACATTTCCCACAATTGCCCTATCCGAAAAGGTCGAGGAGTGAAACAAGCTTTGCAAAAGTGAGATCGAATGCAAAGCCTAAAAAATTCCCGTCTCTTGTGGGTACTTCTTGAACGGAAACAAAAAAAGCACAAACGGCACGTCGCACCATCATATTTCCCGTACAGATCTCCCAAAGCACGAGGCTCGCGCGGTTATCGACGACGTCCCCGAAAGAAGCACGACATCATCACCCCCCGCGCGAAATAACGATCATTCGATGCATGCTCGCCCGACCTTCACGCCGGAGAGGACGCGCCGCGGCCCGCAAAAACCACCAGACGAACGCAAACGAGCCGGCCACGCACAGCAGTCCCGCGGAGAGACAGGGATCACCGCGCGGCGGCGATACAAAAGCCACCGGACGAAGGGGGGGGGGGGAAGGCAAGGAGCCGCCGCAAAAAGATCAAACGGCGGGCTAGAATTTATCTCCGACGAGTGGATACAGGGTCCGTATCTGGTCAGCCGTGCAGGCGTCTCCGGCAGGTGGTGGTGCGGACGACGCGCGTCCCACGGGAGTTTGGCAAAAAGCAGCTGGGGGGGGGGGGACCCCCGGCAAGATGGATAGCGCCGATGTATCACTCCGGTGTTCATCGAGGATTCGCCCGCGCATAGATCACTGCAACACCTACGAGCGAGTTGTGACCTACAGCAGAGGGGGGGGACGCGATACGCGCGGGGGGCCGATCGATCTTTCTCTCTTTTCGACGAGCGGGACGGAGGGTCGGGGAGTGGGGGGGGGGGGGGGG
>JAPYYV010030113.1:0-11348 GCA_030522625.1 Copidosoma aretas | reverse complement strand
GATTTTAAATGTTGATAATACTTGTAAAACGTATAAAAAAGTATATCAAAATCCTTGTAAACTTTGTCGCAACACAGTAGAAGAAAACAAAAAGCAGCTTGTGATGATGGGGTCTTATTGAACGCAGGTATGAACCAAATGTAAATTTTTCAATAAAAATCTACATTTCAAAATAATTACACCAACAAATCGGTCAATGACTTGTTTCTGTCCACAATAACGTTGTTGAACGGAAATTTTCATTATAGACAGGTTACGGAAATAAAATGTTCACTCAACATGTTATGTGTCTTTTATCATTTCTGGAGCATCTATTAGATCTTTTTTTACCAGCGAATAAGTAAAAAAATCAGGTAATTCACCAAAATATAACTTTCGGAATCGACAAATCACGTTTTCTGCATAACAAATTTCGGGAAAAAAAATTTTCGGCACTTTTATCAATCGGTTAATATCATTTCGGATTAATATGAACCCCTCGATTTATCTTACACTTAAAACTGAAATAGAAAATTTTTAATAACATAATAAGTTATGTAATAATAATGTCTCCATGTTACTTATTTAATTTTATAATATACAGGCACGTAAATAAATTAATAAGCATTGACGAATAATTATTGACAACCAATGTAACATCATTGCCAACACTCGAAACTTAAACGGAATAGTTTTTAATAACGTTTATGGGTCATTTTACATAAAAATACGATATTTCATGAAGACTATGTTTGTAAACAACACATTTTATTATTTGAAGCCAAAACTTTTATTAAACAGTGTAAACTAATTTTTTCTAGATAGCCCTTTTGAAATCAAGTCAAAAAATATTTGCCGTGGCTGTAAGATGGAAAAAAATAGGCTAAAATAACATTACGTAATGCTTTTTTATAGTTATTTAAAAATCTCATTTAAATTAACATGTGCTTTCTAAATCTGAAAATAGAGCCGAGCCCAAAAGTTTTTCGCTAGTTTGGGCCTCACATAACGTAGAAAAAATAATTGAAAAATTCTAAACACTAAATTTTGAAAATTCTGTTTTACACACAAAAATATCCTGTTTTTCGTGAAATGATCCACATAAGGAGATCGAGACGATTGCTCTCAGATGTATACATATATTTTCGATTGAAGAAAGAAAGAACAAAAAAAAACACATCTCTCGCTCGGAAGCTATCGGACGTGTCGTATCGCTTTTTATCCGCGCCCACGCGCTATAGAATCGCGGCGAACTTTTCGTATATACCGGTGTAGGTGCGGGAGCGATGAGGACTTTTCTTTTATTCCGGTTTGGAGTAATTGCTGATGCAGCAGCAGCAGTAGAAGCGTGAAAATGAGAGGTCGTTTCGGATGATTGGTCGCGCGGGCGCGCGTTTTATACACATTTTAAGTGCTGAGTGATGATGCATGGCGTATGATTTATCGACGTTATTATTTTAAAAGCCAATAGAATCCTCCGAAATTATTAACTGCAGATTTGAAATACCAGTTCGTGAATTATTGTTTTTAAAAAGCACATCAGAACTTATCTCTATATGTCCAAGATGTTAATTTTTTGTTCTGAATACATCACGAAGTATTTTATAGTTGTAAGTTGTTTTTATTTTTTATTTTGCTTCTGGGGTATGAATATAATTAATCTTTTGAGGCTGAAACATGCAAAAATTGTATTCGAAGAATGTTATAACAAGATTTGGTTTACCAGATACACACACAACATTTTTCGACCGCACATAAAAGTTTTAAATGTTAGCTGTAAAAGTTACATCAAATTCGTTGGATGCCATGTATTCTTCAATTTTTTAAACGTAGAGATATGTTTCATAAAAATCAATAAAACTAGCACAGACGAATGGAATTTTTTTAGAAACCCACAATGTTTTTTAAGGCCAAATAATAAAGATATTGATTTCCGAAGTTACAACGAATACAATTTTTGAGATGGAAGGGAAAACTGTTTTATTTTTCCTGTTTTTGAAAGTTGTGCATTTTTGGGGCTGGTAAAATTTATTCTTCTTTCGAACTCGCAGCCGTCACGTGCTGGCCTGAAAACAAAGTTTACGCGGCGCACATTCATGTTTTGTCCAAAATCCACTTCACACCGAGTCCAGAAACGATTAATCCCTGATAACGTAAGTATTTTCTCTGGCAAAAAAACACACAACATTTCCATCGAGCATTCCTGTCTAAGTCACGTTGTTGAAAATAAGTGTCCCCAGCCGTCTCTTCCGCAAACTTTCGCACAGAGGACGCGCGTGGCTGCCCTGATGGCGAGAACGTTAAGAAAGAAGTTTCTTCAAGAGCACTTTTTCGTCCACACGCTTTTTACACACGCGTCCCCGCAGACTCTAAAAATTCCATGCGCACGCAGCACGGACCGACGGGAAAGACCCTCCGTTCCCCGAAAAAGCGTTCCCCAAGCTCACCATGGAGGAAGAAAAAAAAAAACAGGAGACACCAACCTGCGCCATGTTGATGACGCCCTCGGCGAGCGTCTTGTACCCGAGCATCGTCCGGTTCTTGTACCGCTTGCGCCTCTGGAGCAGCACGAGCAGCTTGTTGCCGTCGCGTTTCAGAAAGTGCGGATATTGGAGGGCGAACTGCAGCTCGAGCTCCGTGTCGAGCATACCGCCCGGCGGCACGGCCATCTCGTTGGAGCGCAGCGTTCGCTTCGAGCTCTGCATCTTCACGGCTATGCTGACCGAGGCCAGGTCCGAGCCCAATGGTCGGAGGATCACCAGACGGGTCAGCGTTAGCGTGCACAGCCTGGAACATGGAGCAGAGAGGCGGTTTTGGCGCGATATCTCTGGTGGGATTTATATTTTTATGACGTTCGGTCGGACTTTTTTTTTTTTTGTTTTTGCAAACTTGGTGTGCAAATAATGTTTGTTCGCCAGCGTGCATTTGTAATACAGCACCATACAACGTATCGATGACGTTTCTGTACTGTACGGCATCGAGTTCGAATCGATAGGGTAACGTGCACACTGATGAATAATTTCAGCTGTATAGTCGCCCGAGTTGCCGTTCGAGTGGGAGTAATCGATGCGAGCTGCACTCTTTTACCATCACTTATAGGGGCTGGAAGTCAAGTTTCTGATCCTATCGTTGCACATCGTGCAAGAGAAGACAAAAACTTTCACGTATCTCTCCGAGAGTGGACCAGCAATAGTGAAAAATTGAGCTCTGTTATACATTGCGTGGATGACGAGACTAACGCGACCAAATGTTACCGTTCCAAAAATCGAGAGGAGCAACCATACGCGTGGGGAAAAAAACACGCATCGTTTGGAGAAAAAAAAAAAAAAAATCCTCGAGCCATGGACAACGCAAAGACGGAGAGACACGTAAATGGAAAGAGTGAGAGCTTTCGCGAGAATTCCGCGCGGAAAGAATGTCATCCTCCGGAGCGAGGGAAATCCAGAGTGCGCGCAGTTGTTTCGACGCGTGTGCGGCAGATTCCTCGGTAGTGCCGGAGCACATTCCAAACCGCGGCAGAGTTAAGTAGTCCAGGTATGAGAGGGGGAAAAAAAAAAAAAAAAAAAAAGAGTGCAAACTTGGCGTTCGCCCTATAAACGCGCTCATTGCACCTCGGAGCGCGTACTTCACGAGTGTCTCTGGAGTCGCATTTTGCCATACAGAGTTGGGAAAAACGTAAAGCAGCCCGATGTTGCAACTATTTTAACGCGCGATTTGCCCCAGGCGTACAATACCGGTACATATAGGTATACTATATAGAAAAAGAAAAGAAGAACGTGCGAGCCGCGGGTACTCGATCCTCGATCGACGGGGGCGCGCGTGCTTTTACACGCCGCACACACGGGCAAAAACTAAAGAGGAAGGCGAAGAAATCGCCGGCCGAGGCATCCGGGAGGCCTGAATAGATTTGCGGGCGCAAAAACTCGTTTAGCAGCAACACGTAGGTGCTCTGAGCATGAACGAGCGATTCCGTGAAAATAATTTCCGCTCAGGAGTATACAAAGGTTAGAAAAAAAAAAAAAAACGTTTTCAAAGCTCACAACGAAGAAAATAATTTCGCCGTGCTTTCTAAATTCCTCAATAAAGAGATTGATCTATTAGTAATTTGATTGGTTAAACCTTACAGTACGTACAGATGAATAAAAAAAAAATTTCAATCATTTAAAGTAACGATTATAATTCGCGGTTTGGATGAAAGTTAGAATTATTTATGCAATTATTGATTCGCCAAATATTAGATAACTATTTATTTACCGAACCCAAAACGTGATGTTCCATTCGCAGAATCGGTACAGGGATGAGAATCTATTTATAATACATCCACCTCATTGAAAACAATTGTCCCACACATCGTCAAAAAATATGTACCAACGACATTTCAGATATTAATGTTCTTAAAAAAAAGATTTTCCGTTACGTGTGGGCTAAAGGGTTTTGTTTCCTGCGTGGATGATTCGGGCATGTTACGCGACTAGTTCCGCGAAATCTTTGTTAGTACTTAATCAATGGCAATAAATTGCGGCAAAAATAAAAATCCGATCGCAAAGCCCGTATGAATACAAAAAAAATATTACCCGCAGGCTTTGAAAAAAATTGTTTTGGCAACTCCAAAGTCGAAATTTTTTTCGCGGAAACGTACTCCAGCGCGTATTTACGTATTTATACCCACCACCTGTATTGCAAGTATGTATAAGTAACGTATAGCCGATTCTGTTATCGCGCGGTCGCCGGTAGTATAAGAAGCAGCCGTATAGCCCAGCCACTACAGCCAGACCATCAGACTTTCCAAGCAATGCGCACACGCGTGCTATATTTAGGTCCTGCCAACCTTTATATACACACAATAAAATATATACTTGTACCACGCGCGACTGTATTTATACCTTTACTCATTCCTTTTTCTTTTCCCTCCGCCACCGCCCACGAAGACTCTCCCGCGACCTATCCATAAATAAAGGCAACAACCACCTTGTGGCTCTCTCTCTCTCTTTTTTTTCCCTTTATACCTCGCTTCTCTTCCAGTACTCATGTACACTTGCAATGTAAGTGTACGCGCGAACCGCGAGCATCGCGTGCCCACACCTACATACCCTTATAGCTTACCTGCTCAGCAACTTCTCTTTCAAATTCTTACCGCGCGTGCGTTCCGGCCGCCCCTCTCCCCCCGCCCCCCCTTTTTTTTTTTTTTTTTTTCTTCACCCAAGCCTTTTTATCAATGAAAATTTTTACTCGTTTTTTGCGAAACAAAAGTGCCCTCTACGAAGCGAGAATTAGCGAACCTTTGTTCTTTAACGACGCTCGCCGAGCGTTTCTTTCAAAAAAATGCACTATACAGCAGGAGGTAGGTGTGGTAATAGAATTAGTATTCCACAGCACGCGCTAACTAAACGAATCTCGCGAAATAATCCCGCTCTCTCTTTCGCCGACGTATCCCGGGAACGTGGCCCCCTTTTCTCTCCGTTATACCTATAGATACCTTCTATCTTGAGCACATGTATACGCAAGTACAAGGATAAGGGGGATGAGAAAGGTCACTCCACGTTTTCTCTCCATTCACAACTGTACCTCATGCTCTACTCCTTATTTCTGATCGTATATATACATCCTCTAGGCCACACCCCTTCGGCCCCATCCTCCTCCGGTATACATTCCATCCATCCACGCCGTCCGAAGTACAGGCCCGATACACGTGTATGGGAATAAGTAACATGACGCGTATGGATCGTGGAAAAACCTCGGCGCTCGGGATTTTTCCGCCGGGGCCGAAGGAATCACCCTCCTTCTCCTCCTCTTCAAACACCCTTATACTCTCGACGGGGACGAGTGTGCTCCTACCCCCCGGGGGCCGGGGGATTTTTTGGCTCCGCCCCCCGCCCCCTTCTTTTCTCCCCCCCCCCCCCCCTCCCCCTTCATCATCATTCATCCGTCGCCTTGTACGTGCGTGTTTTTTTTCCACAAACGACTACTACCACGGCATACGGAATGCTATTTTTTTTCTTCTCTCTCGCGATGGATTACTGAAGTAGTCAATGAATTTGTTACGGCCACGCGCGGTTGCTACGATGTATAACAACCGGGGGCCGCGTTGCGCGTTTTATTTTCGTTCGGGCGATTCGCTCGTTCGGTTGTTTATTTATAGCCGTGGTCGATAAACAGTCGGCTATTTTCGCTAGTTTCGCGCTTATTTTCGCGCGACCCCGAGCTTTTATTTTCCGCCCGTTCGCAATTAATATGTATTATTAAACGGTGAAAAACGCACTGAGATCGTGAAAAAAAAAACAAAAAACCTATACTCCGACGAAACGCTGCAGCATCCCCCCCTCCCGCAGCTGTTGTATACCCCCAACGATTCAATTAGCCCCGAGAACTTTGTTCCCCCCAAACCAACGTCCCTTGACCCTGATACGTTATACAACACACCCCACCACCGCTCCCGCGCACTTGGGCTCTAAAAATTAAACCAGCCTCGCAATCAACTCCCCGAACCACCACGACCACCAATACCCCTCTCGCGCGCGCGGAACTCCAATTTAGGTCGGACCGATTCCTTCCCGGCCGCTCTTGCGAAGGTCGCGGGAGTTTTTCCGTCCCTCCTCCCGTAAATTTTAATCAACGGCCGCGGCGCTCCCCCGCAGCCTCGAAAACCCGAACCGTCGCCGTCGTCCCGTGCGCGTGTACACGCTGTGTGTGCGCGTAACGGGGGGACAGAGACGAATCGGCAATCGCGTCCCCGACATTACTTAAATGGCTAATCCGAACGCCGACTCGGCCCAACCCTTCTGTCGCCGCACGCTTTTCGATTGCCGATCCGGACAAAGCGTGCCACGACGACGACGACTCCCACACCCTCGTTTCCGACGTCGTGGTGGTGGTTAGGGAGTGAGTCCGATATTTTGCCCTCGAGATTGATGGTTGTAGACTTTGGATTCGTGAACGCAGGGTCTCCACTCGGGAGTTATCGTTAGCTTTGTGGGACCATCACTCCAGTCCCGCGGGTTAATTATTGCCCACTCCTATTCGACAAAAGTGAGCGAGGGACTGCGTTCGTTTGGATGCAGCTTTGGATATTCGAATGGGAAATAAAACTATCGAAGCGCATCAGGGTAATCTCGGAATAATAGGCAAACGGTGCCCCAATTATCAGTCGCTCGCTGATCGAGTGACGAAACAATCCAAACGATTCTCAATCATAAACACGCACGCGATAAACCATTTGTGCATCATGGACAGGAAGAATGCTCAGTATCTCTCCCTCTACTCGCCACCGCGCGGCATTCTTTTTCAGCTCTATGGAGCAAGACGGCTCGTGACTCCCGTGTGATGTGTTACAACACACGATCCGACCTAACTCGCGCTCACCGGGAACCAAATTAAGTAAGCCAACCCCGCGGCCCCCCCCCCCCCCCCACCCCCTTCGAGTCTCTTTCCCACACCCTCGAATAAACCAGCTGCACCCACGCCTGCACGGTCCCGATGTACAATTTATACGCGACACGGACGACGGGGGAGGAGGAGTACCGGTGCGGTTTCGATCTGCCTGTGGTCTCTGTATGCAGACATCCTTTGTCCCCAGAATCACGCTTCAACTCGAATCTGTACCGAGCACGCGTACTTTGGTACATATTATTATGCACACATACATATATACATATTGAATAGTCTACAGCTCTCGTCAAACGTGATAATCTCCCTCTACGGCGTAAGTATACCCTATACATTGTACCTAGAACAGTCCGTTGTTGCTGTATCATGGCCGTGAAATCGTAACTTTCAAGAGAGTCGCGCGCTGTTTTACGAGCCGAGATTAGCGCGAGATTTGTAGCCGGCGCGCGAGATGACGTGTGTGTTGCGTCGCGTGTGTATTGTTGCACGTCCGCGTGCAGTGCTTTTGTAATGCGCGTATATGATGTATAATACGCGTGCAGCGGTGGCGCGGACATGGTTTGTTGAAAGATCATTGTCGTTGCGCGGGTATATAATTATGAGTAAGTGCTCAATATGGTGCACAAGTTTTCCGTGCATCATAGAGATGCAGCTTTTGAACCCGATTCGCCGAGATGGTTTTTAAAACTGTCTTGGAAGAACTTGGGTTTTTCATCAACTTTCCGTTTCCCGCTCTCTCGAGCAGTCCGTCAGGATCTTGGGATAAATTTTCTGGAAGTACTTCCGCTGGAAAGTTTTTTTTCGGCTACTCGATTCTCGTCTGATGAAAGTTTTAATCGGGAGAGGAGGAAGAAGAATATATATAATTACGAGGGACAGGCCAATCGTGTACAGTGGATTTTGTTGAAGGGGGATTAGGTATTCCAAGTAAAAAGGAGGAAACGAGTTTCGACGAACCGATCGATGTACATGAATATGCAATAATATTTTACCAAAGGTACGGACAAATGGGAAGAAATTACTTGGTATCACTATATTTTTCGACGATCGATCGAGCGCAGTCATGCAGAATCAAAGTTCGACGCGCGTTTTCCGGAATAATATCTATAAAATAACAGCCTGTACGAAGAAAAATGTGTTTGGTGCGAGCGAACTTTATTCCATTAAAATTTCATGGAACCCCCGGGGGCGCGCGTTTCTACCAAGGCCCTCGGGATTAAACTGGAAGCTAATTACCTTTAATTTTGTAAAATATGTTTCCACACAGAAGAAAAACCCTCGAATCGCGTGTGGCAGGGCCTTCGAGCAACGAGTGTAAAAAACGCGAAGGGCGAAATATATAGGGAGGGGAAAATGGTGAGGGAACCAAAGCAACGGAGAGTATATTATAATGACCACACCACATGCAAAGGCTCAACGTCACCAACGTAATAATCATATGTATACACACACACACACACACACGAAATAAGAAAGGTAAAACTCTCCCCGCGCGCACGCCATATATACCTCACGTATCATTACGAATGTATGCGATAAAACATCAGCGAGAGACGACGACTCGCGAATCCCGCCTCTCCGCGTAAATGTTTGATAAGTCGGAGGGTCGTCGTCAGGGTGGTGGTGGGGAGTTTCAGAGGGTCGACTCACTGCACTTGGCCGCATCGAGGAAAGAAGCCCTGTATCAAGCTAAGGAATAGGGAAGAAGGGGTGGTGGTTGCTCAGCCAGACCGAATGACGCCAGGCTATTACGGGTACATAATATATACATGTATACTATACCGACCGCTAACGCAGAGAGGAAGGGAAGCTAGGAGTCCCGCAGAGAGAAGGAGTGCGTGCAGGAGAGGTCGGTCGCTGACATTGAATCGATACTGCCTACTGCTCGTAGCAAGCAGAGCTGCGCTGCGATGGGACATTGCACGCTGTGGTGTTGTTTCGCGTATATGGTACAGTCAGCGGGTCGCTTCCTCCCCCTTGCGCCATTAACCGTCGTTGTGAGTGCAGTTTTGTAATACTCGGGACGCACTCCTTCGAATGTGCCAGAGTGAAAAATCCACCCTGAATCTTTAGTCCATTTTCTTTCTATTCCATCTCAATACTACTTATTTTCTTTCAAAATTTACGTCACTCTAATCCGAGTGGCTCTTTTTTCACCGAATATAATACATGTGTCACACCATGCGCGGCGATTTTTTTATTTTCCTGCAGAGCTTAAGCAACGGCTTTTTATACACGCAGGAAACACGCAGGTATATATGTGTATAACGGAGGCGTTGGCGTGTGTGTGCCAATCAACGGAAGACCGCGAGGAATTTTCATTCAATGAGTCGGAGGATCGGAATTCCGAGCTTTTTCATTCAGGCGCTGCGCTCAGTCGGAACAAGTGCCCCGAGGAAAGACCGAGTGCATGGAAATCGATATCGAGATGAGATAGGTATGTACAGTCGTCGATTAAATGCTGACGAGTGTCTCGGGTGTCCATCGGGGGTTTTTTTTTCTTCTCCTTTTGCTCTGTATAAAGTGTTATGCTTTTTTTTTTTTCTTTTCTTACGAGGTTGATTAATTGTACAAATTGTGGGATCGAACGAGTATTCCGACGATTAATTAATTTTGAAGGAATGCGGAGTGCTAAGTATTTTAAATAGCAAATTTTTATATTTGAGACACTTTGTTAAGGTATTGCCCAATGAAGTTTAAAGTAAGCACAGTCACATAAGAAATTCTTACGCCAAAGTTTGATTAAAATACAATAATATGTCGATGTACAAGAAATTTTTGGGTTGCTATTGATATTTTTACCTCTTATATACTTTTTATAACAATAGATCATATCACTAACACAGTGCACTTGGCTCTCGCTAAACTAGAAGTTGTTCTATTCTTAATAACAAATTTATGTATTCTGTTAATAGGGAGTTTTAACTTTGAAATTCGGTATTTTTTTTATTTTTTTAATCTATAAAATCTTTTGCGCAAATCAAAGCACATTTTTGATCCAAGACTTAAAAAGTCATCGTATAAATATTGGGTTGAGCCATTGCACCATATCATGAAACTTTTGAGATCGCCATACCTTACTGCTTCTATCTTCACGGGTAAAAAAGATTCATTGATGATGGAAACAAAAATAATCTTATCGAAGGATATTAAAAAAAAATAAGCATGAGCATAATTATCTGCAAACAGGAGCAAAAAGTTTGCCAAAGTACCGATGTACCTGTCTGCTCGCCTGTCCGCCTAAGTACTGTCTATAGTTCCCTCTCCTAATTGACAATCGATGAGCAAAGGCGCCGGTTGTGCACATAACGTGTATACGTCGATATTGTGTGGCACACACAGCAGTGCAGTATACAGCGTAGTATAATGTACAGTATTACATACACACACGCACACAATATAAATCGGCACTTGTGTTGCGGAAGGAGGTATAGAGTCAGCGACGACAACCACGACAGCCACATCACGTGTCGTCAACCTTGTTGCGAGCTTGTTGTTTACATGAACGCATCGTTGATGTACATAATATATAATGTAACAATAGATCTGATGATATTATTTATAGGTAAGTGCAGGCACACTTCAATTGACACTACGAAGACTATTAGTTTAATAAAGTGCTTCAAACGGTCATTATCGTACAAAATTTACTAGCAAAGTACACGTTGATACTTTTCACCGCTGACATTAATTCATCAGTGCATGATATACTTGCACGGTACTTTGAAAAAAACAAAGACCATCGCGTTTTGTGCCTATAATGGAACAGGGCGTTCCCGCAGCCCAATCCAATTTATAACTCCCCCCCCCCCCCTCGCCATCCCAAAAAAAACACATGATTTCCTCCCGAGCACATCACTCACCTCGAGTCGAAAGCTTTTTCCGAGAGTGCTCGAACTAATCGGAACCCGCGTCGGATAAAAAGGACTAATTTATACACGTGTGTATAAAAAAAAAAAAAAAAAAAAAAAAAAAAAAACAAAGAG
>JAPYYV010030102.1:0-13598 GCA_030522625.1 Copidosoma aretas | reverse complement strand
CCGTGTGAGTATGCATCACGCTGCCTTAAAGGAAGCGAACTCCGTTACCCGACATACGACAAGGAGTTATTGGCGATTGTATTTGCAAAAGAGCGATTTGGACCACATCTATACGGACGCAAATTCACGGTGGTCACAGATCACAAGCCGCTTAAGCACTTTCTCTCGTCTAAAAAACCAGACATTCGTTTTAACAAGCTCAAGGCGCAACTGAAAAGATATAAGTTCGAAGTTATACATCGCCCGGGCATAAAAAATAGACCACCTGACGCATTATCGCGAAACCCAGTATTACAGGAGGAAGAGGCGAATGCAGAGCTACCAAGACAAGAATTATAAGAACTAGCCGATCAACAAGAGAAAGTAGGAGAAGGCGATAGTGATGGACCACCAGCGAAGGTCTACAAATTTCGGGCAAAAAGGAAAGAGAGAATACAAGGAAATACAAAGAAAGTAAAAATAAAATGCACAGACTCAGATACATCGGACGATGAAGTACAAAAGGAAAAACAACACTGCGACGAGCCCCACGAGAATGTACCAGATATAAGCATCTATGGGCAAGAAGACGGCGAGGCAGACTCAGAATCAGAGGAACCGAATCACGTAGAGCGCCCACTGAGATCACAAAGACGTACAAGAAAAGATATAGTACGTAATATAAATAATGAGGATGTGAAGAAAACTGCGGCAGTAATAATCACACCGGGGAATGAAGTCATTTCGCAGGAACAAACAAACAGAAAATTGGGTTACATGATGAAAGAACCAGGGTTTAAAAAAGGGGTAAAAACAACGAGTACACCAGCAGTAGTACAAGCGAGGGAAAAGTTGCGAAAAATACGTAAAAGACAGCTCGACAGCCTGCACCGATATAAACCGCAGTTCTCGGTTACACCACAAATATTGAAGCATTCAAAAGAAATAATAATAGCCAACTGCGACACGCCACAAACTTCGAACCCGAACGCGGTGAAAGATACTAAAGATCAGGGACATGGAGCCGAAAGACTTTCAGAAACTTCAAAAATAAAGCACACCGCCACGCCAGGTATGGAAGCAATAAAAGAGCAAAATATGCACGACCTATTAGAGGGTAGGTCAGACGAATTACGGGCACAAGTAATGATTGATATCAAACGACATGACTTACAAGGCAAACCAAATATGAGAATCGACGTATGGGAGCCTAAAGAAATTACGCCGACGGAAAGGGCACCACACGATACGATCGAAAAAGAGAACGAAACAACGCATAGGGTGACAGAGGGCCACCAGAGACAACTATACTCCCAGATAGATGGCTGGAATTTTTAAACGATGAAACACGTAGCATTTACTAAAATAACAGGATTACCGTACAACCCACCCGGAAACTGCCTCTTTCACACCTCAATATTTGTGTTGCATCTTGACATCTCTACCGACCAGCTACGGGCAATTTTGCGTGACTCAAAATGGTTACGAAAATGTAGAGAACCAGAGGTGACAGAGAAAATACTCAAATCACAAACAAGCTATGGAATTGGTGATAGCATATACATATTGTCGCAAGAATTCGAGAAAAATGTATGCGTATCCTTTGCATTAACCAACGGTACATACCTTTACTCGCACTACATATTATCAAAAGACGAGGGATTCTACCACATACATCTAGAGGGCATGGGCAAGAACGCACATTACACACCCTTAATACAATCATCCTACGGAAAGGAGCCAAGTAGGAAACCGAACTGCATGCCCCACGAAAATTACCAAGATGAATATGAAAGTGAGCAGGGCAGCTATAGTGAACACGACAGGATAGACCGAGGTAAGCAAGGAAAGGTTAATAAAAGTCATTCGAGACGAGAGAAAGACCATCCCGAAAGAAGGACGGACACAGATGAACATACCGAAAAACGGGGAGGAGCCAAACAGCCGACGAGCAGCGATGCCGACAACCCTGAAATTACAGTAGGAGAGAGAGTAGAGCAGGTCGACGAATTGAATAGCGCTTTATGCGAAACAGACAGCGAGAACGAAACTAATATAGCCATGCACTCACCATCGATGGAGAAATATAGAGTGTGCAGGACGCGCCTGCCAACTGAAGTACCACCATGATCGCCAAAAGAAGGGGGAAGATCCACACTTGTGCCAAAAGCTAAATAAAATTGAAAACCATCCTTTTAAATATTTCGAAAGCCTGGCGTTTGTAACGGTAACGGAAGCGGTACCCAATACGGAAGCCAGAGACGCACTACACGAGAGAGGATACATTAATCTGACACGCATAAATAGCGAAGAAAGGAGCGTAGGAGAAGCCAAATTGACAAAAGCAAGGAGAATATCAGTTATGCACATTTACGTAAAGGAGCTTTTCGAAAAAACGGCGCTGAATACAAACATTAAAAAATGTGTTAAGGCACTTAAAGAAATAATAGTAACAAATAAAATAAAAACGACTGAGATCGTTAGGGACCTAGCGATCCTCAATCTTACCCAGTAAGGATACTTTGTCGACACGTTTGAGGAAATGTTCAAAGACGTTAGACTAGCAGCAGTACTCTACACAAACACCTAAAAATTTCGCCAACGAGTCAGAGATTTGAAATCATTAGAGAGTACTACGAAGCAGCAATAGAAGGGCACAGAGGCATGAGCAAAACGTACAGCGGGATCGCAAAAGATTACTACTGGAGAGTAATGCGCCCGGATGTAAGGCAAGTCATTTTGTGATGTCCCTCATATCAGACGAAAAAACTTGTCAGAGTAAAAACAAAACATGCCATGCTAATTACCGACACACCAAGTAGACCGTTCGAAAACATTTCTATAGACTTTTACGAACCCATCAGTAAACCCTAGCTAATCAGCTAATCAGTATACACTCATACTATCTATGCAAGACAGGCTGACGAAATTTATCGTTCTCGCACCCGTGAAAAGGGCAACAGCTGAAGAAACCGTAAGAGCGATCACGGATAAGTTCATAGCATACTTCGGGCCACCCGAACATTTATTTTTGGACCGGGGCACTCATTTTATGAATAAGAGCATGGACGAATTTGTAAGACTGTTTAAGATAGACAAAATGGGCAGCACAGGATACCACCCAAAAAGCCTATGTAGAGCAAAACGATCAGTGGGACGAACATTTGCCGATGTGTATGCACTCGTATAATACTACGGACCATGAAAGCACGGGATATTCACCGCACGAACTTATTTTTGGCCAGAGAGCAAGAACACCTTCTAGTTTTAAAATATCACCCGGCGGCCAGACATCAGACGAATATCTTGAAGAGCTGGTAACAACACTGACGGAGATGAGAACCATTGCCGCAATTAATCAGGTACAATCAAAGTACGGGTCAAAGTATTATTACGATCGTAAACTAAACACGAGATACTACTTCTAGGGGGAAATGGTTTACGTGTTAAAGTAACCATCAAAAGGAAAGTATGACGCACAGTATGAAGGTCCGTACGAAACAACCAGTAATGATTATGGAAAAAAGAATGTAAAGCTTCAAAGACAAGACGAGGTAAGAACATTTCACGTGGATAAAATAAAAAAAGCATGTGTGGTAAAGGCGCCGCTGGAGAATGTAAACAGTGAAAGGGACATGGAAGTACAGACGTGAACATGCATCTTCGCTTAAAATTTCCGCGGCCCCCGGACGCAGCGCGAAAATACAACAGAGAATAGGGAAAAGCGAGAGAGTTAAACCGACCGATGTCAATATAGAAAAGGAAGCAGGGATAAAGTTAGTAAATAATACAGGTAATGACAAGAATCATACTATTAGGGAGACAGAAAATAAAATGACATGGGGCATCAATTATTAGATTGCTCAAGCAAAGCAAAAGTAGGGCGTGTGGCACTACCTCATATAATTAATTTGTCAAAAAAAAAAAGAGGAAGAAATATGCTAGTGAACCAATGCGCGTATTGTATTCGAATCAATGTAAAGACTAACGGAATAAGCTAGGTATGTAAAAAACACACACACAATTATTATAAGAGAAAGACGCGAAAGGATGCGAAGGGACAATATAATGAAATTCGTGGGCTTTTAATTTTTTAGATTTTTGTGTATTTTTATTTTTTTGGCACAGGTATTATTTTTTTTCAATTTTATTTAATTATTTTATCTGTTTTTTATTTTTCCCGTCCACGTTCCGTCCCCGTCCATGAGGTAGTCGCGCAGCAACCACCCCTCCCGTACGATCCAAGGCAGGCTGTGCTTGCTGGGCACCAAAGGCACAGCGGTAGCCTCCATAGGTCATAGAGCCCGGGGTATTTGTGGCGTCTACCGCTACCACACTGGCAGCGGCATGCAATCCCTTGCCCTCCCGCTGGACCTACGAAAAAAAAGGAGAGAAAACTAACGCAAGCTGTCAGAAAATGAAACAAGTATATGTACGGTAAAGAAAGTCCTTACGCATATAACAGGCCGCTCTTCCAACGGGAACCCTTCAGGGTCGTCCGCGGCCACATCAACCACCAGTAAGAAAAACGTACCGTGGCACGCGCAGCCATAACTGACAACGTACGACGCCCCCGGCTCCAGGACGTCGCAACGGGTCCGAAATACTCGACCCAATGAGGGCAGAGGCGGATTCCGGGGACAGTCTTGGAACACCGCTGTCAATAATTGCCCGGTCGGGCAATAGACGTCGCAACATACGACGCCACCGCGATACTTGTACCTCTGCAGTGGCAGAGGCAGAGTGTCGGAGGGCCATCCCAGCTGACGCAGATGGAGCGGCAGGGCAAAGAACCCGTACGGGTCCACAACCAATCGCGTCCGCAACTATAAGGCAAAAAGGGAAAGTCAGAAAGATTCGCAAATGGCAAGAAAAATAAACCAAAGTTAGTCAAGAGCAAAAGACCTAACGCGCCGTTGGACGGACAGATAATAGGGGCCAACGCCGTCGGCCCCTCAAGTTCCACGAGCTGAGCCCCACGAGTCCGCCCGACGGATAGCACCCGCCGGCATATAAACAAGACAACAGACTATATGGAAAACAAGGGAGATACATGCATATAAATATTACAGAAAATATAGAGAGATGTACAAAATACTAACGCGAGAGCAGTCACGGCAGCTCAGTGCCTCCTCCATTACGGCGCCCTCCAAGATAGCACAGCCGCTACCATCGGGGGCCACGAGCCCCGTCTCACGGGTATCATCGTGAGGCAGGCTCACGAAGTTACGTAGACGACGGACAAAATCAGTAGTAGTAGAAACCATTGTTAACCGTATAACGAAAAAACTTTTTCCAAGGAAGAAACAAGCGAAAGTCAAAACCAGTACACACACTGAGCACTATACAGGCAAAAAAGGGCGAGATGCACTGGAGAAGCAGGAGCAGAACTTAGCACGTCAAAATCAGAATAAGCACTGTCGAAGAGAGGCCAAAACATCCAACAATCCTCACATTCCCCTCCTTTCGGAAAAATAGAAAAGAGAAAACTAGCATGGGTGCACTGAAAATAAAATGAAGCCAAGATAGCTTGGCGGTGCCACTATTACAACTTGGTGTACCCAAGCAAGTACCAGTCAAGCCAGGCTATCCTGAGAGCCAAGACAGACCGAGCAGCAAGCAGTTTCTGCTTGACTCTCAGGTTAGCCTGGCTTGACTGCTCTCAGGTTAGCCTGGCTTGACTGGTACTTGCTTGGGTCTACCAAGCTATAATAGTGGCACCGCCAAGCTATCTTGGCTTCATTTTATTTTCAGTGTATAATAAAACGGGTAAACTCAGTGGGAAAAATGTGCGAGAAAAGCACCGGTCCGCAACACCATATGCGTCTTCTTGTTGTAAATGACTTACAGCGTCGAGCGAAATAACGGAGTGAATGGGACACAACAACCCTGTTACGATGAGCATAGACGGTTATTTACACACTAATAATATAGAAAAAAAAAAAAAAAAAAAAAAATTAAATCTTTAGGAGATCTTCATAAGTATTTTCGATCATTATTAATTCTGTACATAGTATATATCCACATAGTGTTAAAAGTCGGTAAATTTGAGTCAATCGTTTGAATCTTGAATTTTTTTTCTCCCCCTAAACAGTATACATACACTCCTTTCCGATACATTTTAAATTTATGTAAAATATAGTTAATAAGAGAATCGTATGAAGTAAACGGAAAAAACCAACGCATATGACAAAATGATAGAAAGTCAGTAAACAGAACGCAAGAGCGTGTTTGCTGTACATAGATTATAAGCAACTCATAAGTACCGTAATGTGTAGGGGTAGAGCCATACTCCCGACTTTACCTGCAAAATCCACCCTTTTTTTCGTCTATGAAAGTAATTACTTCGGCTATTGTCATTGTCTGTATAAAATATTAGGTTTCGGTAGAGTAATCAGGGACCACTTACTGGTCACATCCGCATAAATAAGACAGAAGGAAAAGTAAAAAAAAAAAATAATAAATAAAAAATAACACTCGCATAACGTTGATCAGGGATAAATAGTAAGATAACGGGGGTAAGGCAGTAACAAAATATTACTCAAACAAATATAACGAGAGGGAGAGAGGGGGTCATTGTTTGCGACGACTAATGGATGATGGGAATATGCAAAAACCGCAAAAAGTCGCCAGTTTTTTATTTTAGGATTTGGGCCACACGAGTCAAGAGTTGGCCAGGAGAAGTAGAACAAATTGAAAAAAATCCTGGAATGTTGGTGGAAAATTTAGGTCCTGTCCAGTCGGCACGTCAACATGGAAAACTATATGGTATGTCGACTGGAATCAATTGGCTAATGAATTGGATGCATTTTTAAGTGCGAGCAGGCAGGCGAAATGGAAATGCAGGGTAACAAGAAGAAAAGGGACGTATGTTCTGCGCAAATAATGCAAACCACTCACAAGGTCCTAGCAGCGCATGAACGGATGAAGGAGGCATATAAAGCAGTAGTGGGCCATAAAATCAGTGATAAAGACAAGACGGTTTAAGCGCTTCAGGGGCAAATTACAGAAGAAGAAAAAGAGAAAATAGAAGAACTAACGAAATTAAGCACAACCAATACAACCGACATAACTAGGTACTTAACAGAGCAAATCAGAATTGTATCGTTCGGTGACCACGTAAAAAAGCTTCAAGACATTAAAGAGTTTGAGGATGAAGCAGGGAAAATAACGGAAGAAGGGATAAAAATATTTGCGGAAGTAATAAGCAGATATGACAGGGTATCAGGAATGGTAAGCAAATTCGAAAAATTAGCAAAGAAACAGGTGGCGAAATTCGGAGCAGCAACCGACATCATATATCTATTGAGCCGGGGCGTATCTTATCTACCAGAGGCAGCGCTAAAAGCGATAACTGAAGCAATAATCTTAGCAGAACAGGTTTGACCAGACCTTGAATCCCCAGAGATAAAGGCACGACACGACAACAGAGGAGGAGGTTGGAGAGGTCGCGGAAATTACTACTGTAGTATATAGTGGAAAAATTATAAATTACATTGAGCTACCGCTCGTAACAAGAGAGGACTCAGACCTTCTTAGGATACCGCCGTTACCAGTGGAATAAGAAGGATTAAATGCAACATATATAGTAGCGTATTTGGAACCGACCTATGAATACGTAGCGTGCAGCATCAGCGCAAAGAGATTTACACCAATATCACGAAACATAGTGGACCAGTACAAGAAGCTTGGGAAAAAACGAATATGTACACAAATGACACCAACACAAGAGGTGGAGGAGGAGCACCCGTGCGAGATACGGCTCATACTAGGAGTTACAATTAAAAAACCAGAAGAGTGTCCGATAGTCCTTGCTAAACGGAAAAGCACGTATTGGACACGCCTGCACGCAAGAAACCAACATGCATTTAGCGCTACGGGAACAGAGGAAGTACATATACAATGCGAACATACCGAACATAAAACAATAGAAGTAGCCGACTCAGGGGTAATAAACCTGGCCAGAGACTGCACGGCGCAAGCATCCAAAACTAGATTGGACCCGGGTCGGGAGGAAGGTAAGTCACGTAGAGCAGTTCAAAAGTTAAAACCTAAATTTAAAAGAAATAATTCAACGTATGAAAACAGGGACGAAACTGACAGACATAATACAGCGCATACACGAATTAACACAAATGGAAGGGGAACTGTCAGACTGGAAAGAGTACGCGTGGATGGCGGCGGAAATAGCACTAGGGGTGGCTGCAGGATCGTTTGGAATTCTAAAGTCGTGAAGCCCCGTAATACTAAGTCCAGCTAGAATGTTCGCAGGTAGACAACGCTGAGACAATACAGCAAGAGGCGGGACTACGGCAACCAATCCCTCAGCGCCACAGCCAACACCCATCGAAATGCAGAAGCAGGCTCCAAGACACCTGATCAACATTCCGGTAGCCTTACCGTCAAATAAACTCCAATGGGAGACAGAAGCATCTCCTAAGGGTCGCGGGCCCACATGAAGACGCGGAACGTAATGAAGGGAATCTCGTCGCAGAAGAAGAAAAATGAATAAAGTTAAGAACTATGAAATAATAAGTAAAATATACGCAAAATGATAATAAGATTGCAATGGTAATTGCAATTGTAATAATAGTAATCAAGGGTAACTGTAATGACAATAATAGTAATAATACTCACAATAATAATAATAATAATAATAATTATAATAATAATAATAAGTACAATATACGCGAAATGATAATGATATTGTAATAGTAATTGTAATTGTAATAATGATAGCAATAATAATAACAAGAATGATAATGATAACAATAATAATGATAATGAAAACACTGTAAAAAAAAGGAGGAAAATTGAAGTATTAGATATAAGTTTACTACCACAATACCAGAGAAATACGATAGATATTATAGAAGGCAGAGCGCATACATGAACAGAATTGTCATACACGGATCACACGCGAGTACAGGACGAGAGACAAGAGTGCGAGTAATAATGTGAAGAGAACGGCGGTTCTCTAATAGAATGGAAGAATGAGTGAACCACTACGTGCAAAACAGACAACACAAACAACATAATACATGCACTACACACACAATCATAGGACCTCGGACGTGTTGCGTACGATATGCGAGGCACATCGCACTGACTCACCCGGTTGACAACGCAGCTATTCAAGCGGAGAGCTCGAGCAGGGGAGAGCGAGGGTATATAGGGCCCAGCGAGCCACAGTTGAGGGGGAGTCAGTATTAGGCTAATTCGGGGAGTGGACGTTGGGTTTAACGATAGGAGCACACACGCGACTCTGCCTTCACGAGAATTGCTTAATAAAGTATAATTAATAACGAGATGAGATTGATTTCGCGAAGCACCTCATTGCCACCTAATCCCACGTTATATTAATTTTTGTTATAAAGTTATTTCAGTTGTAACCTACTGCTGATAATATAGACGAGGGCACTGAGCACACGATCCCAAAAAACAATTAGTATATGGCACATCACACATTATTCGATACAAACAATGATGATAATTTTTAATAGGTCGCTGTGAATCAGCTGTGATTTTTTTAAGTTGCTCCACTGATTATTAATAATATTCCCATGTATTGGACAGACAAAAACTAAGTATCACAAGCTGCTGTGAATACACAATGTTTTGGTCGTAAGCAAGCAAATGCTGAAATCAACATTTGTTTGTTGGCTACTTTATTTTCAATCATGTATATAATTCTTTTGCATCATTTGGAAGTAAGTGATTCTGCATCTGTATTTATTTTCATCCACTTTTACAGATGTACAATCTTTTTCGCCTGGCATTAATTAAGTGTAATCATCAGAGTGATCAAAGCTAGTTATAAAGTTATAATACAAGCAGTATCTACTTCTTAAGATGGATAGTTTCAAGTATTAATATCGATTAACATGCCTTTTTCTTGGCAATAGGTGTTATGTGGCGAGTAGTAGTAGAAAAATGAAGCCTAATTTTTGTGTAAGACCAATGACTAAAAATGGTTCAAATTAAAATTTTATAAGATCGCTCTTGAGTGGTATTAAATATTTTTGGTAATTTATGTGAAAGTGTCATATCAGCATCAATGCTATCAGCATCATCTGGATTATTGACAGTTCAAACAAATTTTTTCTGATAACTACTATAATTCTTTTTAATTTTTCCTTCAAATATCTTTTTTTATTAGAAAAAAAATCCTACAAATATAATCCTTCAGTCAAGAAGGTATCCCCTCTAAATTAATTAACGTCAAGATTTTGATCTAACTTGACAGGAAATTTTATTATAGCCAGATTTAACTTCAGATACAATTTGAAATCAACTCACAGCTTCTGAAGCAAAATATTAACGAAAACATTTTATCGCACTTGCCTTGTAAACTTAGGGAGATCTCAAGTTTTCGTCTCTTCGATTTATGATTTCCAAATGATTTACGTCAAAATTGGGTTTGAATTTTTTTTTTATAAGTAAAAAAAGTTCTAGGTTTGATTATACACCTTTAAAATGACCATTCAGAGAATCTGAGATTGGTAGTAAAGGAATAAATGACAAAATTTTATTTTGTACATAACAAATAATTGAATTCAACTTATCATACACTACCGAGTGGATTTATATAGAACGCATGCAGACCATTTTTTCGGGTTGACTCACTTGCTCTTGTTTTAAAACAATTACCAATCACTCTAAATACTTATAGAACAACTATAGAAGCTATTACGAACATACGAAAAATAATCAGACTTGCGAATAAATTTCATCCCATCAATATTGCATTAATATAAAAGTATCTAGATACTAAGATTAGTAGGTTAATTCCAGCGATTCAATGCCTTTATGCTCATGACATTTTTTAAGCACTATAGACACATTTTATACAATTTCCGACATTCTATTATAAAAGCTTTTATAATTTCTAGTGATATTATAATTAGTAATGAGATGAAGCGACTCCGTAAAGTTTCAAAAATTTTGACTACAAAAATTCAAATATTTCAAAAATTAAAAAAAAATTTCCTACACAAATAAATGGTAAAAATTTTTTTTAATGTAATTTGAAAAATTTATCACAGACTTGCAATAGATAATATAAAACTTACTTATTATTTTTGAACAGGTAAACTTATTTAATTATTTTAATACTCATAGTAAATGTAATTTTGATTAATAAAATAATGTATTAACAATGTAACAGTTAATATCTTGATATTACACATCTCTTACACTATTATATCTCACTACTCAAATAAAATCATCTAATGATAAGTCAATCAACAGCCAAAATGCAGTGCAATTCTTTTATTTAAAATGAACATGGTCGACGTTTCGCCAAAATTACGTTAAAAATTCATTTTATTCAGAAATATCATCAAGAAAAACAAATCCTAACAATGGCAAACATGTTAACTGAAATTTACAAATAAAGAATCATTATTGAGACAAAAAAATGAAATTATTATGTTAGAAAAAAAAAAATTGTTCACGCTCAATCAGTGTAAAAAGACAAAATCAAAATTTTAATGTACAAAATGTGACAGTTTTTTCAACATAAATAATCACTTACAAAGGCTCATGAAATGCCATGAGAAAAACGTTAAAAAAAAAAATTTGTCAAAATCGCGGTGAAGGTTACTTAAGAGCAGAACACTTGAAAAGGCACGTGAAATTATGTAATGAAAATAAAAAATATAATTCAATTCAACATAATTACATCTGTTATTTTTATTGCATTTTATTCATAAATATTATTAACTTATTTTTACAAGAGCTGATTCCTAATTCAATTAAGTATTAAAAAGACCAGATTGAATGTATCATATAGTTCAATGGTTTTCATGCAAATATTGGCTCTCCACCCTCTTTAAAACACGACAGTTTTTTCTTCATTGTTAGTGTCAAATTCAATCCTATAAAAATTGTATTAAAAAATAATTGACAAGGAGCGGATGCATTCGATAGGGGATGAATAGAAACGATTTTTATGCTACTACTCACCCTGGAACCATACAACTTTATAAAATAGGAAGATATTTAAATTATATGAGATTTTATAGTTACTTTTTATAATAAGATTAGAATTAGACTTAAATTTTATACTTTACTCAAAACTCTATTACCTAAATTTATAGAAAGTGTGACTTAATAGTTTATATCTAAGAAAGTAATTGTGTAGTCGAAATTAAGGAAGGAACAAAAAGGGGTTTGGAAGGGCGGGGGGGAAGTTTGGCGGGGGGCGGGGGAGAGGCGGGGGGCGCGGCCGGTTGGGAGCTAGTACTCGCCCTAATACCATACAACTATATAATATAGGGAGATATGTCACTATTAAAGTAAGGTTTGGTAGGAGTAGACAAATATGTATGTAATTGAGTAAAATTGAATCCACTTTAACGTGTGTTCAATAAAACGTATATATATATATATATATATATATATATATATATATATATATTTCGCCCCCCTGCGCGCTCCACGCGCCAACCCTTTTATATTTGATCAGTGTCAAAGAATTTTTCTATGTTAATGAAAATTTTACGTCATTTTATACAAATTTTCTGCATCTTTTTGAATATTGCCTGTACACTTTAGTGGAAGTTACTCTTTTTCTGCACTTGCCCTGAATGGCAACATGGGATATTTTTTGGTCTTTATTAATAAAGTGTGGCGATTAGCTTGCGCGGCAACGGGACTCATGGCGAGTAAGAATGAGAGAGCTGAGAGGGAAGCGAGCGCTGATTGGCTGGCAGAGCTAGAGCCTGATTTAAGGTGGCTTAAGAAGCTTACATGCAAAGAATTGTAAATATACCAAATAAGCTGAAATTTTAGATATAATTTTACTAACGCTTATTTTAAGATCGCATCAAAAAAATTGTGGGTCGACGACGGAATTGAGATGCAATTTTGGTTTTGAAATCGTACATTCACTACAGTTCTTATGTAAATAGTTAATAAGTAGCACAATTAAATATCTCACAACCCAATATGAACATATAAATACCGATGAATAAACTATGGGATGTACATTTTTGTACTTAGAATATGATGGCAACAAAAAAAGTTCACGTTACCAAAATCTGTTCGGTTTGACAGGAGGCATCTAACTACCTAGTTCGGTTGGTCCTTACAATTCCTAATATATAATCCCAAAATATATAGAGTGAAAATAGGTATATTTTATACTTCCTTAAGGAACTACTACTCGATAAGGATGGCACTGGCCTCAATTCTTTCAGTATAGACCAACAAATACTGATACTGTGCAAACCAAGTAATTAGACAATTGAAATCTAAAAAAAAATACTTCGTTAGGCTTACCTACGCAACTTTGCGTTCGAAAGTTTTTGTATTACATCTTAGGAACATAAAAATTTTATTTTCTTTAAAATTTAAGGAAATTCTTCCAGAATCATTTTCTACTTATTTTACGGTCCTTAAGGGAGTTCATTCATGCCTAACCTTCCTTACGCCCTTGCACAGTTTATACATTCGCGTCACTCAATGCTGAAGAGGCAGTCTCATATTGGCCATATTGGCAGTCTCACTGAACTTGTACACGGTATATATCCATACATATGAGCTATCAAAACAAGTACTGAGCGCTGATTGGACGACCGTTGGTCGTCATGTTCTGAGTTACGCATATGCGTGAT
>JAPYYV010030101.1:0-10033 GCA_030522625.1 Copidosoma aretas | reverse complement strand
ACGCTCAATCCCTACGCAACGAGCTTCCGATCAAATTCCGGGCGCAAAAATGCGAGAGACAGAAATTCCGATCAAAATTCCAGGGGTTACAATTCCAGGGACAAACATTCCGACAAAAATTCCGTAGGCGAAAATTCCAGGGACAAATATACAGATCCAAATTTCGTGGGCAACAATTCCAGGGTCAAATATCCCGACAAAAATTTCGTGGGAAAAAATTCCAGGGACAATAATTCCGACTAAAATTCCATGATCAAAAATTCCGACACTAACTCCGACAAAAATTCCGGGGGTAAAAATTCCAGGGACAAAAATTCTGACAAAAATTTCGTGGGCAAAAATTCCAGGGACAAAAATTCTGACCAAAATTCCGTGGGTAACAATTCCAGGGACAAACATTCCGACAAAAATTCCGTGGGCGAAAATTCCGGAAAAAATTCCATGGTCACAAATTCTAGGTACAAAAATTCCGACAAAAAGTCCATAGTTAAAAATTCCAGGGACAAAAATTCCGAGATAAATTATGTGGACAAAAATTCCAGGGATAATAATTCCGACAAAATTCCAGGGACAAAAGTTCCAACCTAAATTACATGGTCGTACATTCCAGGGACAAAAATTCCGGAAAAAATTCCATAGTCACCAATTCTAGGGACAAAAATTCCGACACAAATTCCGACGAAAATTCCGTGGCCAAAAATTCCAGGGACAAAAATTCAGACAAAAATTCCGTGGGCAAAAATTCCAGGGACAGAAACAAAAATTCAGACAAAAATTCCGTGGGCAAAAATTCCAGGGACAGAAATTCCGACAAAAATTCCGTGGCCAAAAATTCCAGGGACAAAAGTTCCGATAAAAATTCTGTGGGGAAAAATTTCAGGGACATAAGTTCCAACCAAAATTCCATGGTCGTAAATTCCAGGGACAAAAATTTCGAAGAAAATTCCATGGTCAAAAATTCTAGGGACAAAAATTCCGACAGAAATTCCAACAAATATTCCATTGTCAGAAATTCCAGGGACAAAATTCCGATCGAAATTCCATGGTCAAAAATTCCAGGGACAAAAATTTAACGAAAAAAATCGTTGTCCACGACTCGTAAAAATGCCCGTGACTTTCGTTCCTCTCCGCGCACAGCAGTAGCTCCCAACCTGGTCCCCTCGATGCACGACGACCTGCCCGCCGAGCACGGGCCGCGCTCCTTGCACGGGCTCCCGTCCGCTATGGCCTCGAGTTTCCCAGCCTCGACGTCGCCCCGGGCAGCCTGGGCCGGCCTGTCCAGGTGGTCCGAGCTGGCGAAACGTAGTCTCTTGGGCGACTCGCGGGAGCAGCGCAGAAAGGCGGCGCGCGCGAGCGACTTGTTCTTGAGCGAGCTCCGCGGCGCCAGGGGATCCGCGCAGTGATGGGCCCCCCCGCCCGGGCTGCTGGGCCGCGGCTGGCTGGCGGTCCCGTGGCGGGCTCGGCGGGCCAGTCTCTCGCGGTCGCGGGCCTCGCGCATCGCCGGCTCCTCGCCGATCAGCCAGCAGGTCAGCCGCTCGCCCTTGCCCTTCATCGGCACCAGGCCGCGCTCGGCGAGGCTGAAGCCGCCGAGCTGGTCCAGCAGGGACTTTGTCTCGGCGCTGCAGTGGATGCGCAGGGCTGTGGGCCGAATCGTTGATCGGAATGGGGGCTTGGTGCTGATTGGGTCGGGAGTAAGGATTTGTGCGACTCACGGGATCCCGTGGACTCCATTCGGCTGGCGGTGTTGACCGTGTCGCCGAAGAGACAGTAGCGCGGCATCTTGAGACCGACGACGCCGGGGAGAAAAAAAAAAAAAATTGTCCGGTTGTATATGCTATTGCGTGGTGTGCACGGAATATATTAGGGGAAAACGTGACGAGTCTCACCGGAATGTATGCCGATCCGCAGTTGCAGTTTGTCCAGGGGCCTGTGTCGGATGGCGAACTGTTTCACGGATTCCAAGAGACTCAGCGACATGCTGGCTATTTCTCCGGCGTGCTGAATACCGTTTCGGATCGGTAGTCCGCTAACCTGTTGATGAAAACAGCGAATAATATACTTGATCTTGTAGTTTCTGTTTTTAAAGAGAATAATGCAAGGTCTGATTTTGGAAGTGGGCTAAAAAGTGCGTAACCAACAAAATTTACTAGACTTTGTGGGTAAAAAAATGGAAGGGTAGACCGGCGTATTAACTAGATGAATGAACAAATGTACTTATGTCTTGTAACTTCGTATTCGTACCAGAAACTGATGGTTTGTGTTCGAAGAGTTTTAAAATAAAAAAAATAATTTTCAAAACATCGAAAACATCCCATCAAAGGATCTTCATTCATTGTTCAACTGTTCTAGAACAATTGTATAAGACTGTGCATGCTTATCCATACGAATTTATGATCTTGTTGAATTCATACCAATTCAATGAATCGCATTGTTCACTTACGACCATGTACGCGTCACCGATCGTCTCAACCTTGTACACGTCGTAGTTTTCTATCGTAGAGTCGAAGCAGGTGTATAAATCGTTCAGAAAGTCAACCACCTGAAAAATTCACAAACGTGTCAGGACTATCGTAGCATGAAAACAGCTGAAAACTACCAACAGAGGAGAGACCAATTCAAGCAAAAGTGAAATTTATAAGCACAAAGCACGCCCGATGTGGATGTGGGTGAGTACCTGAAGTGGCGTACTTTCAGCCGACATGGCGGTGAATCCGACGATGTCGCTAAAGTAAATCGTCACGCAGTCGAAGCTCTCCGCCTCGACCTTATGGCCGCGTTTGAGCTGTTCAGCTACGTAGCGTGGCAGCATCTCGTACAGCAGGGCGTCTGCGAGCGAATTTAAAACACATGAATCCTGCACTTTTTTTTCCTTGCACCGCACAATTTCATTGCGGACTCAGTCGCGATCCCCTTTCTGGAAGTTGTGAGCGTTCGTCTTTCGTCGAACAATGCGACCCAATTGACCCACTCCCTTCCGAAGGCAGACGATTGAGGAGATGAGTAATGAAAATCGTCGCGAGAAAATAGTCGTCAGTTATTTACGTATTTTTTTATGACACGATCAAGCTTAGTTCTTCGTGACTCAACGGAATAGTTTCGCTCTTTTCGAAACGTTTATAAACTATCAAAACGCTATATTTTGTCAATAAAACAAACATGTTTTTGTAAAACTTGTAATTATATAAGTAATTATATCAATTTGAGTTTATCATACCAGTCTTCTTTTTCTCTTCGGAGAGTTGATCTGTTCTCTCGTCGACCAGAGCCTCGAGATTGTTGGCGTACTTTTCCATCATAGCCATCATGTTGTCGAAAATATTTGGCTTCCTGCGATCGATCATAAAAAATCAAAACGTTGGTACTTTCGACGATTCGTTTCCTATTGCATGTGGCATTATACTTACATTCCCTTTCTCAACGGCCGCAGTTTGTTTCTGACCATCTTGAAATCGGGACGAGTTTCTGGATTTTCGGCCCAGCACTCTAGCAAACAGTCCCTCACGAAGTCGAAACAGTTCTCGAGCTGGCCCAGGGGTGGACTGTCGATGGAGCAATAATGAGACGGAAGCGTACATGGATCGTGGCAATTTTACAACGGTGCCGAATAACTACAACAATTACCGAAACGGCGGGTCTTCCACGGCTATGACTCTTTTCAAAATGTCAGGTGCGGATAGTTCCGTGACTCCGTAAGGCCCGTGTCTGCCCTGCAGTTCGTACAGTATGATGGCAAAAGAGTAGACGTCTCCTCTTTGAAAGTCTCTTGGCGTGAACGCAGCAGTTGTCGAACGCAGTAGTTCCGGTGACTTATACAAAAGCCCTGAGAATATCATTTTTCATTTCAGCCCATTCGACATATAAAACGACAATATTGACAAATTTTTTGAGCTATGCCGAATATGTTTTAGTAAATAATGTTGAACGTAAATGTAGAGAAAGTAGAGATACACTTATTCAATTATCTGGTAAGATTTTGAGCAAATATGCTAGCTTAAAAAGTTATTGGTTCGGAAATGATAAATAGTGACTTGACTTTGGCATGAATAAGTTTTAATATCACCTCAAAACTTCACTAGATTAACCTAGTAAACTATTTATCAAGCCTCAATCTCGTACCCTCATTTCGTAAAATGCATTCAAGTAACAAAGAGATAAGATAGATTTCTGTTTTACAAACATAGAGATACATTCCGCTTGAAAATAGGATGCTATGGGACTTATTTCCATGATTAACAAAAATTGAAGGTGAGCAAATCACGAGATTGGCACCGTCATTTACCTCGATACTTTTTGATGACGTCGACAGATTCCAATTCAGCGTCGCGTTTAAATTCGTGCAGCCCGAAGTCAGCTAGCTTTACGACCCACCGCGAGTCAACCAGGCAATTTGACGTGCTCAGAGAGCCGTGAAATTTTATGACGGACTCGTGAAGGAAAGTCATGCCCTGCGTTGCATGGAGATTAATATCAAAGTAATGTATATTGATAATATTATCAACAAAATAAAAGTGCAAGAACACCAACTCTGACGATGTCGCCCACCAAGGAGGCCATGAACATATTGTCGAGCTTGATGTCTTCATTTTCCAATATGTCCTTCAAGCTCCCGCGAGGACAGTATTCTGCTACTATGCAAATGTTCGGAGGTTCCGTGCAAGCTCCGATAAAAGCGTTCAAGTTGTCGTGTCTCAAATCTTTCAGCTTAAAAGCAAAATCACTGTTACTTCACTGATACACACAAAAGTATTATTTCAACGAACATTATGATTAGGAGCTTACTAACGATTTTAAGCTGTTTCTTCATTTCTCGGGTAATTTCGATAGACTTCTTCTTCACTTTTTTCACAGCAAAAATACGACCCTTGTAGATTCCCACTTGCGTATAGATCATGGAATAGCGGAAATCGGCGTCGGGATTCGAGTTTAAAGACGCCTGACTAGTCCTCACGTACGGCTGGCCTGGATTCTAGAAATTATATGTATTACTGTACTTGTTCTACAGAAGGTTAATCCTAAGTGAAATTAAATACATTTATTCAACGATTTTATTAAATAATTATCAATTTCTTATTGCTATCTTCGTGATATGACTATCAAAGTGCAATACTTTCTAAAAGTAAAGGATGCGCTGTGACTGTTGAAGTTGATCAGGGGTGTTTGATTTTAATTTCAAGAATTTTGAATGATTTTCAGCTATTGCCTCTTTGATCATAAGCATTTACATTTTGCATCTTATTATTTTTAACCTAGTCGCCTTCGTATCTGTGCAATTCGTCTTCATACTTTATAACTTTGCGTCTCTATGTCTTTAAATGCCATCTTTGTGTCTCTGTATCAATACATATATATATTATGGATACCATAGTCCTGCATTTTATTCTCTCCGTTTCTTTCTTATAGCTCTGTTTTTAAATTGCTGAGTTTATACTTCTTGATCTTTATTTTTGTGTCCGTGTAGTCGACTGTATATGTTATTGTCTGTTCTCCCGTATTCGCAAAACTGTTTTAGCATCAATACCTCTGAATTCCTGTCTTTCTTTGTATTTATCTCTTCACCTTTAAATTGTTTTGTTTGCCTTCAAGTCTTTAAATGTGGTTGTCAATTTTTTGCATGTACATCTCTGTCTCTATTTTTACATGACTCTCATTCGATGTATCTGTCTTTCTTTTTGTAGATCATATATTCAATATATTTATTTTTGTTTGTCTTTGTACATGCCTTTGTATGTATTTTTCTGCACATATGCTATTGCAATAAAAACACCAATATTAACATTTTGCCCCTTATTTTTACTCACTTCATCTTCTTCTAGTTATGTCTCTTAATAACATTTTCTTTTAATTCTCTGTCTTTCTATCACTGCTACTCTGAAGCGGTAAAATTTTTCTGTGAAATGAGTTTACATTTTTTAAATTTGCGGTACCATTTATATATTTTAATATCTCTATATGTGTCTCTGTACAGCCTTTCTTGTATTTCTCATCTCTAGTCTTGATATATTTTTTTTCTATAAATTTAAGTCTATAAATTGATATCTCTATGCTTCTGTTACTGAATCTCGATGTCTCGGTATCTGTTCCTGTGCCTTTGTTACTAGGTCAGTGCTTGTGCGTTTCTATTCGTGTCTGCACCTTGGTCAGTCTAAGTTTTTACGTATATATTATTGAGTTATTATTTTATCTTGTTGTGAATCCCTTTTTCTGAAATATTTATTTGTGTATGATTTCTGACTCTCTACAACCTAGTAGTTATATTTGAGTCTGAAATTTTTTATAATTTTCTTAATATCTAGGTTCCTGTATTTACGGACTTGTGGTCTATGCTTAAAAGTCTTTTACCCTTAGTATTGCGTAATCATGATATTACTTCTTTTCCTGAACCTGCCTTTGTCACTATGATTTGGTATCTCTGTGTTTGTAACCTTATTTCATTACTGTGCTTCTTTATTCCCCGTACTCTCTTTATCTCATGTATTTTATTCTTCCTGTCTTTAGACTTTTTACTTTATTTCAGTCTCGTTCCCTCTGTTTCGATATCTCTTTCTCTCATTCATTTTCGTTTTTTGTAACTATCTTTTTATCTGTGTCTTTATCTACGGGTCATTTTTCATCACTTGAATTTTTGTCTTAGTGATTTTGAGTTTCTCTCTATGTCAATGGATCTGACTGCTTATCTTTTTTTCATTTAATCATTTTCATCACTTTTGTCGCAGTATTTCTTATGGTTTCGTTTTTATTTCTCTGACTATTTACCGATTTATTGTAATTCTGTATCTTTATTTCTGTGTTATTATTATTGGTTTTATGTCTGAATTTACATAGTTATCTATTCCAACATTGTTCCTAAATTTACGTCTCTAAGAATCTGTTCGCGTACCATCTGACTATTTATCTCTTCATCATTCAGTTGCTGTCTTTGGAATTGTTTTTTCGATTCAAGAGTGCTATTTCGTAAATACTTCTATAAATTTTTTTTATATCTTACATCGACTGCAATTCTTTTTAATATATACCACCTTATCAGTATATTTTATTATTTATATCTGTTGCCTTGATTATCGACAAACCATATAAAACTATTTAACATATGTTTTTGCTTTGTGTGTGTGTGTGTGTGTGTGTGTGTGTGTGTGTGTGTGTGTGTGTGTGTGTAATCAGTCATATCTCAGGAACTCTATACGGTAGATTTCAATGATTCTGGGCTTAAAATTTTTGTTTTCTCGTCCTTATGGCGGCTTGAAAAAAAATTTAAGTTTAATACCTTATTAAGGTTTTTATAACGATTTTTATGGTCAAAAAATAGTTTTTTTACTTCTTTAAGAGAAAAAAAAATTTTATTCGTATTTCTAAATAGTAACATACGATAGAGCTTCAAAATAATCCTATTTTCCATTTTGATGATATAAGGCTTAAAACGTTTGTTTTTATATCATTGCATTAACTGAAAAACGAAAATTCAAGTTTTATACCTTATTAAGGTTATTGTTATAACAATTTTTTATGTCCAAAAAGCTGTTTCTTGCTACTTATAGGGTAAAACAATTAAAAATTGATTGCTTTAATACTTGTATCTCATAAAGCATTATAATATTTCTTTTTATATCCTTATATAGGTTTACAAAAATATTTGACGTTTTGTACCCCATCAAGGTTATGTTATAACAATTTTTAATGCTGAAAATACAGTTTTTGCTGTTTTAGGAGTGAAAAAATTTAAAAATGATTTCATCATAGTTATATTCTATAGATAATTAAATAGCTTTATGTAATTCAAAATTATTTTAGCGACAAGATAGTTATATCACGTATATCGATTTCAGTAATAAGTTCTAATTATTTGTTTAATTGTTTTTAATTCAAAAAAATTTGAACCATATTTTTTGTACTGTTCGGGTAAAAATTATAATCTTATTTTTGAATTGATTCCACATCATAGAGCATGACAATAGCTTATTTCCACATTTTAAATCATTCTAATATTTAATTTAATTTTTTTTCAAGTTAAATGATTGCAGAATAATGTTGTTGAGGAAGCTTTGAGCTAATTAATTGTCAGCGGTTTCATAGGTTGTTTTCATTGAAAATTGGTCTTTCATAAATTATTCGGTTACAAATGTTTGCATCAAAATTGCGACCCAAATATTAAAGGGCGTGAGTGAATCTCACCAAACTGGCAAAGTGAATGCTGATGAGGTATTCCAAAGTTGATTTAGTAGCTTCATGATGTCAATGAATCACAATCATAAGCTGTGATATTATTTCATTCAATTATAAGTTCACTGTTATCAATTATTAACGAAGTAAAATTACTGTTTTCCGTGTATCAAGAAAAAAAACAAATGATGCAGTATAATCCAATATTACTCCGACAGTCACAGACAACTTTTTGCTCCAAGGGTTTTGATTCCCTTCTACACACGATGAATAATCATCTCACATTCAATAAGCAATTCTTCAATACCTTGGTATTGTTCTTGAAGAGTTGGTCGCCCGGCGTGGTTGTGCTGTCCTTGGTTTCTTTGATCTCGATATCCTTGTAGTTGACCTTCCACAGCAGCGAGTCCAGTTCCTGCTCGTACTTGTAGTTTCTGTAGAGAACGGCCGACGCCACGAGGAGCATTACCAGAACCGCCCCCGCGACACCGCCGGCGATCTCTCCCGTGTGAGCTTGAAACGCAGAAAAAAACAGCCTTGTCAAGAGCACTCCTGTGAACTCTTTGGTATTCGTACGTCTACAAAATCCCCTGGCCCCTTAATTTTGTACCCTACTCTCGCGTTTTTCAGAAAACTTAAGGTGGTCCGAGTTGGGCGGTAAAAGTCGTACATTGTCTCTCTCTCTCTCTCTCTCTCTCTCTCTCTGTGGATGCCTGCAATGAAAAGGCTCTGCAGGGTAAACGCACTCCCCGATCCATGAATCAAACATCGAGCGCGTGGCTTTCAGCCATTATTGAACTTGGGGACATCGCGGGAGCGAAAGCCAAGAAAAATGCAGTTTGTCGTATACACGTGCGGCGGAGGGGGGGGGGGGAAGGACGTCGTTGGGGCAACGGCGACGTATTAAAGCACCATCGCACACCGGAGTCGCGCGCGGAACTTGTGTTTCATTTCGCACGCGTCGTGTGTGAGTTTCAGCGTCTCACTGAGGAAGCTAGAGGACGGGGTATGGGGGCAATAGTATTTGTACTCGAAGAGGGTGCGGGCTTGTAAAGTAAACGCATCGAGCGCTAGCACGTCTCTCACGGTCGGAAGTAGAAATCGATGGAAAATTGCAGGATTCGAGGTGCTTTTGCAAAATAATCGACTCGAATCTTTTATCGGTACAGCTCGAGAGGCAATACGTTAAGACCGTGACTTCATGCCTGTTAGTCGAAGTGTCCGCTTTGCTGGTTAACGGTGAGAACAAAAAAAAGCTCCCTGCAGTTTACGACTCTTCTCTAAACTCAGGAGTTTCGTGCAGTGCACGGATGCTAATGTGAGAGTTTTAACAGGAGGAGCGAAAGAGGCACGAAATCAATGCTGACGAAAAAAAAACGTTGGCGGGTAGTGGTCTTAAACTTAATTTTTTTCTGGGGGAGTTTTTCTCCCTACTTTTTTTTCGTTACCAACGTGAAAGCTCGCGGGTAAATTTAATGCGTGCTTTTTGGCAAGGGACTTCGTCTTTCGTGAAGGTAGTAGCTAAAGTAAGTTTGCCCAAGCTAAGTAGCTACATGGAGGAAGATGCCACTTTGGCATCGTAGCGTGGAGACAAAGTTTTTTTTGATCATCATTCTTCCTCGGGGATTGGCAAGTTACGTATTCTATTAAATCATCTGGTCACGTAAAGTATACATTGTTTTTATGAATAGTTATATTTTTACTTCTATATTAAAAAATATTTATTTCAAGATAGGCGCGTTTAATTACTTATTCTTACAAGTAAACCTACCCAAGTATTAGTCACCGATTTTGATGAAACTTTGCATAGTGGTAGAGAATCAAAAAATAAATGACACGTGTTTTTTTTTATTGGCGGAGAACGGTTTCTAGGGGGTGA
>JAPYYV010030099.1:0-11878 GCA_030522625.1 Copidosoma aretas | reverse complement strand
GCCAACAGCAAAGGCGAAACGGCGAGACTCGAACGGCCACCCATCCAAGTACTAGCCGCGCCAAATGCTGCTGGACATCGTTGATCGACGGAACTGCGAATCTACCACTGCGCCACCGTGTCGGTCATAATATATATATGCAGGGCGCACTCGCCCGAAACATCGACGTGGAAAAGAATTAGGACGCGGTTCGCTTGCTCTCCCTAAAAATAAACGGTCCGTAACTGCATATGGATACAAGCAAAGAGGAGAAAAACCCAACGCAGCCGGCGTTCCTTACGCTGGACTGGTTCGTCGTTCCTTCCGTACCGTTGGCCCGGAATAGCATAACCTGTACGTACACACATCATGTTTATACGAAAAACATCGGTGGTGGTGCGAGAATATCATTTTTGAATATAACTCGGTCAGAGAGCGAGCGCTGCCGATATGACCCAGTGAGCGCGCTTTTCTTTGAAAGCTTTGCGAAATGTTACACTTACTCGCGCACACACACAGCAGAGGCCGAGCGCCTGAGCTGAAACGAAACATGAAAGCGGTTTCGTAACCCTGTTTCGAGCTGTGATGTCAAAAATTGCATATGCTTTCGATGGATAAATTATTATCCAGAGACAGGCAGGTCGTATTTATGACGTGCGATCCTCTTGCGTATTCGTGTGTGAGAACAAGATTTTTTGAAAGCATTTTTTTTGCAAGAGATTGCAGAATTTTTATTTGGGACGTTGCATTTCTAAAATATAGATATCATAGACAAGAAGCAATGTCACTTTTTGACACAATCTCGAAAACAACGGGTGATGTCATTCAATTGAAAATACGAGTAATGATTAGGGTACAACACACCTAACTGCTCTATATTATATCCTAAAAATATCATACAACATTAAATTTGTTCTAACCTCCGGAAATTGCTACATCTGCATTTTTCATTCTTACCATGATTATTGTCACTGAATGGTATGGCTGGATTCTCCAAAATTGTTTATGTACGTTTGTAAAAATATGTATGATACCTGATTGCATCAAACTTTAGTTTTCGCTGTGGCTGATTAGAGTAGTTTTAGCTGTATAAGTAACATCGAAACTGACAGGGTGGATTTTTCTATACTTCCTATGTTAAACTGAAATAGTGGCTTCTTATTTCTCAAATGATAAATATAATATGTGTGGGGACTCGTACACAATATATATATATTGAGGAATAAATATCTATTGAATATCTAATGAATGTCTATGAGTTCGACCTTAGATAAAAAATATCTTGAAAAAGGTACGTAGTCAGGCATTTAAAAAATTCCAACCATTCGTAATTCCAAGTATCTGCATGAACTTATTGTCAAAGTTTCAAAAAAATCGTAGGCAAATCATTGTTCTCTACTACTACCTTAAAGCTTCGAGGCTCTATTTTCACTCGATCAAATTCAGACAGCAATACATCTTATCCCCCTATCAAAAAACATACACGCTCGAAAGTTGCGTAAAACGGCAAGTTTTTCTTTCCGACCCGATAACGCAAATCGGCAACGATCGATCACCAACGTCTAATAAGCAAATCGAGAGCACCAATTCATGCACCGCTTCTTCGTCAAAGTTCAACCAACCACGCATGAGTGAGAACTGAAAACAAAAAAAAAATATCCAGGAAACAAGTATTAAATCTCGGCGTAAAACACAGTTAATCCGCTGCAAAAGGTGGACGCCTGTAGGGTAATCAATTACATCGAAAGGCGCGCGCGCTCTATACGGGCCGGGGCGAAGGAGATCGCCGTCGCCGGAGGGAAACATTAATGCACGCGCGCGCGCTCGCGAACGCACACTTCGCCGTGCGCGAGAGAAAAGTATTCCAGTTTGTCCGGTCTTGTGTATACGTTATACATGCATATGCATAAATACACGCCTCCTCCTTCTCCTCGTGATCGTCCCTCGCGTGGAAATGTTATAAACGTCGAGAAGGTGTATGCAGTGCGACGACGACGACGACTTCTGGCATTCGAGAGAAAAATGAGAGTAAGCGCGGTTCGAGCTTTCACGAATCCCTTTTCGGTTTTTTTTTTGTTTTGTTTTCTTGTTTTTGTAGCATCGTGCGCAGCGACATTTATTTTTCACGCGTTCGCTTCTCGAAATACTCTCGTCCCAAGTGTCTGTGCGCGTGTGTGTTTATGCGCCATAAAGTTTCATCCGAGTACCATTAAATCCGTATCAATTTATAATATTATCATAATGTTAATTCCGTTCTCTCTGTAGAGTGTTTATTTTCAGTGGATTTTATTCAGCGAGAATATAGGACTTGCTCAATTAAGAAATCAAAGATCCAAATCTCTTGTCCATTATATCCCGAACGTTTTTACGAACGCGGCGTATCCATACTAGTATAAATTCGACCTTAATGCCGCATAATGCTTTCCTAATTGTGCATACATTATACCGCCCCTCGAGTATCTCTAATACACGAGCCAATTCGCTTCTATCATGGCGGCACATCGTATAAGTAAGTAGCGTGCGACTCAGTTGTAGCTAAAAAACAACACGAAAAAACAAAAAAAGAAAAAAAAAAAAAAAAAAAACAGAAAAAAAAGAAAAAAAAAAAAAAAAAAAAAATTAAATCACGCGATGGGCGACAAATTTGCGTCCACTTCTCCTTTCGGCCGTAAAATCGCCGTAACCGTCTATACTTTTTTTATTCCATCTTCAGCTTCGACGAGACGCGAGCGAGAGATAACATCTCTATCGCCATAAATATCACACGCGTCTATAATATATACGGCGTTACGTCCTAAACGCAAATTTATCTCGATGCCACCCATTAACATATTCTCACCTCGCGCGCCATTGACCATCGTTTATATTCCGCGCGCACACAACGGTCGAGCTTGGGCTATCCCGAAATGCGGATTTATACATTCAATTGACTTAAGTCTCTATCTTCTTCTTCCTTTCTTATTCGCCATGTATATTCGCCAAGAAAAAATTTCATTTGCACTATTTCCCAACGTCTACACACGTAAATACACGTAAATGGAACACGCGGTTATGATCATATCGGAACGAACCGTCGTTAAACCTTTTCCGATTGCCAACGGGGGTACAGAGATATATATATGCAGGCTTGTTTATGCATATGAATACCTTCGAAGGAGAAAAGTAATTCACGCAAATGTCCATCTCATCTGCGGTTCGCTGTTCCTCGTTCCTCCCTCTCGCTTTCTCAATTACAGAAGGGGAATCCCCTTTTTTCCTGGCAGGAGTAACGAGAAAATTTACTGTAATGAGATCCATAAAAATCATGTTCATGGTTCTACCTTTTTTCGTTCAGGAAATGAATATGCGTATATCATCAACTGCACACGCACCCTGCGGCGAAAAGGAGGTCGATAGGTATACGTGTAACAGGTAATCATCATTTTTCATACATTTCGTTTTAATTAAATTGAATTGTTGTTAATTGTACCATCAATGTGAGAGTTTTCGAAACACAATATTGCTCGCAACTTTGGGTAGACGGGTATGGGCGAACACGAATGAAGCGAAAAAAAGTTCGGCACGTGAAGCGACAGTTCGCTCTTTTTTTAAATTTTAATTGCCCGACCAACGAACGGCTGCAAAACGGAATCACGCAATTATTGAAAATTTTCGAGCGTTGCGAAAAACACGAGTTTACGCGCGGCACGTATGTTTGCGCCTTCAATAAATTTTTTTTATATACGTACACACGCGAATAAATTACCGCTTTATGCAACAGCGTACGAATATGTATGTATATATGCAAATTCAGGCGATAATTGGCGAATCGGCAGACTCCATCGGCTCCGTCCCCTGCACGCGTCGAACTTTATTATTTTTAATTAACGCTCGCGCCGACGAGTTAATTTCAACGAGAAGAGAGTCAACTCTCGCGAGCGTTCATCATTCGCATTTTATTTTTGTTGCTCGCGAGCTCGGGGGTTTTACATAACCTATAAAAGCATTGTACCCGCGCGACTGCATTACATCTTGATTTTATGGGCGGGCTATACAGAGAATACGTGATCGGCAAGCTTGCGCGGGAATCTGTGCGCGTTTGAAATAGGGAACAGAAATCCCGGAAGGCGCGATATTGGGATTCAACGCGCGCTGGTAGCTGCGACCTCTCCCTCCCGCTCTTTGCGTGAGTGTAAGTATGCGGTCTTTCCCACTGCCCCAAAGAGCCAGAGAAAACGAGGGAAATGGCGTTTTCGTTGGAATTGCATTTTCGTTGGTACATATAAGCTGTATGTGTGCGTTTCCTAGCTCAGATGTTCTCATTTCGCTGCTCGTTTTATCTATCAAGGTAACGATGGCCTTATCGTTGGTGCCCATAAACGTGCGTAAACGCCCCAAAATGCTGTTCTTGGATTTGAAATTAAATTTTGTCAGTTTACATGGAACTTGCAGATGGGGTATTTCAGATTATGGGCAACCAGATTTTAATTTAACTTTTTAAGAAGCTTAACACAATAAGACCTTCGATAATACCAATAATAATTTTCAATATAGATAACAAAGACACGCAACTTTTCAAGTGTCAGTGTACGTGAGATTATTCTAAAGATACTGTATTTACTTATAAAGTACCAGAAACCATATCCCAAAGTTTGGTCCAAGACTTTTTTTTTCAAAATCCATGTTTGTACAAAATTTAAAGATTAATATTATTCATTATCCATATATTTATGCGTATGAATGTGCATCGTGGGTTTTTAAATTTACGATAGGTAGGACTAATTTTACAAACCAGATCGTTGGCATCTTTATAGCTCTTGTTAAAATCAATGGAACAAAAATAATTGCAACCGTCATTACGCAATTTCAAAAACACTCACATTAAAATAAAATTGTTCAACACTGTACAAGTTTGCTTACACGTTCTCTCATACCTCACACAACATATAGGTACACGTAATTGGCCCTAACTGGTTATACAACAGTGCCGGGGAGAGGAGGAGGAGGAGGAAAAGGAGATCAACAAAAGCGGAAGCATTAATGTCAGGCTTGAGGTGTAATTTAGAGATCAGGGCGCAATTCTACGACGGCGACGATTGCAAAGCCGTTCCGTGCGCGCGCACACACACACACACACACACACACACACACACACACACACACACACACACACACACACATACCACCTCAAATTGGATGAAAGCAGTTCGAATCTTTCGGTATCAATGCTCCTCCATCCAATTAAACGTGTCTCTCTATTTCCTCCAGCACGCGCTCGAACACGCATCCTGCGTTTACAGCTGTACAACATTGTTGCCACCGTGATTGTTACAGCATTCAATCACCAGTGCGGCTATTAAGTACACGGTCGAACGATTCTCGACGTATATATGTACACGAGCAGCGAGTCGAGATATTGAAATGGCAACCTTTCATTCTCTAATTGGTTTATACTCGGCGGCAGCTCAGCTGTAATCAGTGCGACTTGTAACACGCAACCACCGTTGATTATCACACGAGACGACGTGGTCGCGATGTCAAAATCGCGTAATACACACTTGATAATCCCGAGGAGGTAACACAATGCGCGTCGCTTAATGAACAAAACACTGAATTATTCATTCGTTCGCGCGCGCGCGCGCGCGCGCGATTACTGTGCCACCGACGAGTGGAAAGAAGACACCTGTAGGTATAAGTATAGGTGTATAGCGCGTACGCGGTAACACGAGATAACGGATTGGCACTGCGTGTGTAACGTGCGTCTGCGTACATCATAATGGATGCGACAAAAGAGATCTGCACGTCTGAATGAATTTTCGGGATTACATTTTGCGAAAAAGTGGCCCGCACAACAGTTGTTGGATTTTGACCACATAATCTTTTGATGATTTTTAAGTGTTATTATCCACACATACTTACATATCGATCAATTTCCTCTTTGAAATGTAATCTTTATTATTGCAAAAAGCGCACAGTCTGACATTCGGGTAGGTTTACATTTGAACCAAGGGTAAACCACTTTTTAGCTGTAAAAAAGAATTGCGACAATAATACATAGTATAGAGAAAACCTTTTTGGACCATAGTTTTAGAGTTGTCTTTGGCCTTTAGATAACTTCAAGAGGTAACTTTCAATCAAGCATGATGTGTCTGAACGTAAAAGTTAAACCAAATACTATTCAATTGTTTTCATTAGAATGTATCGCAAGTTCTGGGCTTCCAAGTGTACTAATCTGTTTGAATATACGTACAATCTTTATCAGTACTTATCCTTGTATAGGTGACTTTTACACCATTATTTTTTAGCACAGCAGTGCCACTGTTCTCGCAATACATCATAATGATAAGGTGATTTATTACTCTGACGATGTCTTTAAACTAAACAATAAAAAAAAACAAAAAGTTAATAAAACAAAAACATTAAACGAAGAAAAAGTTGACCTTTAAAAAAAAAAAAAAAAAAAAAAAAAAAAAAAAAAAAAAAAAAAAAAAAAAAAAAAAAAAAAAAAAAAGATCGACCGAGAAAACGCGAAAAGATGAAATGGAGGGAATAAAATCAACAACGTTCTCCTTTCCCAGGGAAAACAAGTTTAACGTCGGGCTGCTTTTTCCATCGCAATCAGAAATTCGTCTCTATACATTTCTTCTCTCCACCCCGAGCCCGAATGGCCCATCAAATTCTGTATGTACATAGATAGACCGCCACCGAAGACGCATAAAAAATATAAACCCGAGACGCCATTCCGGCGTGTAACGCTCGGTCGTTCTTTTCCCTCTTTTTTTTTTCACTCGTTCCATCGTTCCTCCTCTTGCTCCTCTCCTCGTCTCTTATTCTCCTCCCTTTGTCGTTAAAAGCAAATTGTGCGTCATTGAACTCTGTTTACTGGAGGTATAAAGCTTTATGTGCTGCTTCTTCTGTCGGAGCGTCCGCGTTGTCGGCGAGGAAGAAAGAGTGGCGCTTGAGAGGGTGCAAAATCAGAGTGCACTCGTACAGTGAATCCGATTACTCGTGGGAATGCGTTTGTTTGATGCTTTTAGAAAACGTTAAATTGATTCGTAGGTGATAGTTTTGTAAGGGCTCGATGGGAAGGTTTTAGGGTTATTGTTTTTCATGCAACATTCGTGAACTTCGTGGTAGTTGCGATAACGAGTATGATCTATATCATGTACTTTTTAATACAAATTTGTTCTTCGTAATATTGATATTTATTGTATCATTATTATTATTATTATTATTATTATTATTATTATATGGATTGTAAAAAATTATTCGCTGTTACTGTTCAGACCGAGGTTCAAACAAGATGTTATTGATATGCCAAAGTTAAATAAAAGCAAGTATCTTCGATAAAAAAAATTATTGAATCGAATTTTTCAAATTATATTATTCCAGGCCGTTGATATTGCACACATCAGTTTGAAAACATTGTTTCGCACGATGGATAGAAAAGTAAATGTCAACACTCAAGGTTTTCAATCCTGCAGCGTTCCAAAAATTTTCTCACTTTTTTTTTGTATCAGAAAAATCCATTTTTTCAGTTACATAAGTTATAAAATGTCCCGAGTCTCGAAATCAATCTCATCCGCATCACTGTTAGACACGCTGATATCCAAATCACTATAAGCCATATCAAAACCGACGCAACGGCAGCGTCAATATTTTCAACGTGTTGTGTATCACTCGGCATTATCCTCAATCCCCACAATATTGGAAATCACAAAAAAATTCCGGTTTGCCCCCTCATCACGCCGAACCGAAGCAGCGCACCTCGAATAGCGCTAAACAATCGCTAGGGATGATACGACACGAACGCCTCCTCTGTACATAGACCAACGCCGCCCGTATATACACCCATCCCCCGGCTTTCCCTTTGTCTTCTTTCTTCCTTCCGGGTCGGATCGATTTTCGTGCGATTCCCCATCGCACGGCCACGCACGAACGGCAAAAATCCGCTCCCAACTTTGGTGTCACTCCTGTCCCACACACGCGCTCACAATGGGAGGGGGTGAAAAAACTACGGCCACGGAAGCTCCGCCGTAGCGATACCGGCACGTTTCCGTACACATGTGCAGGTGTACACGTATAGACGCGAGGGTATAATAATACGAGGACCGGAGCACTTGTTTCGGCCTTTTGTTCCTGCTCCTGCCTCTCTTTCGCTGTATAGATATCCTCCTCTGTTTTCACGAGTGTGAGCGTATGGTGTGTTTTCGCTCGATGCAAGGGGTAGACAACGTCGACGATGAAAACACGCGGAACGATTTTTTCGTCCTTCTCGTCGTTCTATGCAAATGGAGTGTCGATAGTCGTTTTGTTTATTTATTTTTTTTCTTTTTCATTTCATGATTCATCGATCGTTGAGTGAGATTTGCGCAAATATCGGTCGGCTGATGGCTTTTGGGGATCGATACGCGTACTCTGTGGGTGTTTTTTGTCGTTGTTTTTTGTCTTTTTTGTCCTCTCGCTTTTATTCGAGCGCTCGGATTTTCACGGGCTTTTAGTTTGGTTCTGACAGTTTGGAACAGCATGGTGATGGGCTTTGGATTTTTAAACTTTTCGAACAATAGATGAAAACAGTATATCATGTCTGGCTATAAATTGTGAACTCCGTTTTCAGCATCGATTATCGTTTCAAGGGAGAAAAACAGATGTAAGCACAGTAAAGACATCACTTAAGCGGATGAACACGAGGTGTCCTTGTTTTTGGCATTGAGAAAGGACACGATATGTTGTATACATCCTAGGATCCGTGGCGACGACTGGTGAGCGCGCACTGCGTCCAGCGCATGTCCTATCGATCATCCATCGCGACAACGGCGATGCACCTATATGTATTACCACGATAACTGTATACATATACAGAGATCGCGCGAGAGACCCAAAAACTCAGCCAGGACGAGCGATAATTCGCTTAGTGATGGTACAATTTTTTTTTAATTTGTTGATAGCTATCAAACTTTTTCAAAAGATATATTTGATCGAAATAAAACTTGCGCGTTTGGAATAATAAGGGAATTTCATGATATTAAACTGATAAAAAACTTTTTTCAAAGTTTTTCTAAAGTTTTGAAAACGTTTCGAAATCGTGCGCCGTAAACGTTTGAAAAAACTTTTATCAATCTCAACTTTAAAAAAAGTTTTTCCAAACGAAATTTTTAGTACGCGGGAGAACGAAGTTTTGAATGAACGTGCGGTAACAGTATGCGGTATTCCGTCGTCTAGAGATTTTTTCATTTTTGCAAACTAATTTTAAAACCCTAAATATGTTGAAAGCTCATGTTACTCGGTAGTTTTCGTGAATTCACGTGTATTTTACATCGCTCATGATTTATGTTGCAAAAACCCGCAATTTTCTTCCATTTTTTATTTTAAATTATCTTCTTTGCAAGTTTAAAAGAAATTTTACAAAATTTCAGGCTACTTAGTAACACGTGACTCAGAGTAAGCCAATCTAATATCCAGAAAGCAGACTTCATGGGTATATACCTATTTTATTTGTAGTAAGAAATTAAACGTTGCGAGGCATTTATGTTTCCTTATAAATCAACACCAACGTTGGTTTTCCCGAAGCACAACGCATACAATGTTTGCTTAACAGTAACGGATAGCCGTGATTAAAATAATCCAAAAACATTATTATTTTCACGTTTCTCCGCGCGCTCGTGTAACGGAAATTCCAGTTTATGCAACCCAGTTGTTTTTGCACGCATCGTTACATTTATGTTGCATCAATATATTTATAACGCGTGTTTTGCCTGCAAAGCAAAAATACCGAAAATAAATACCATCCCGACAAGCGTACGGTAAACAAAATTAAATTACCGGTCCTCTGTCTATATACCAAGAACATCGTACACCCGATCCACTTTTTGCGACTCCCCCCACTCTCTCTTTCTCTCTCTCTTTATCGATGCGAAATTCAATTTTCCCAACAAAAACAGCGAGCGAGCTTGACAAAAATTTTCTGCCAACTGAAAACAAGGCGAAAACAAAAGTAGCCGTCGTCGTCGTCGTCCGGAGGGACCTTTAAGGATGTGGGTAAAAAAAAGCAAACGAAGCGCTCTCGCGCGTATAAAAACCCTTGGCCTTTTCCACCGTTCCCCCCATGGGATTCCCCTTTCTCTGCCGTGTGTACACTTCTTCATACATGCAATGTAAATATAGGTGTAAGGCGCACGTTATAAGGCGTTCACGTCGGGCGTACATAGAACAACAACCTATACCTTATACTGGTGGACTGGAAAAACAGAGGTAAGGGACACGCCTTACACGTGTGCGCACCCACGCGGCTCGTACTATACATAATACTACCACGACGACGACGACGACGACGACGGCAGAGGTGCAATTTGCTCGGCCGATGACACTTATAAGGACCCGCTGACGTGAATTACCGACGACGGAAGGTGAGTGGGTATTACACGTGTGCTGTTGTATATACCTATATAGGTCTTACGGGCGTAATATGCGAGCGAGCTATAGCGTTGTTTTTGGCCCCCGAGGGTAGTAGTCGTTTTGTGGTGGATATAGGAGGAAGCGGACGTTTGCGTCGCAGTTTTATTTTCTGACCATCACTGAGGATATTATGTACAAATTAGCTCCATGGGATTCCGCGAAATAAACGGGAAATTTCATCGAAAAATTATTTACCGGAAATATTTTCATGGGGGAACATCGCGCTCTGGTATTGAGTTCGTTGGCTTGCATTTGTCATTGTGGATTATTGGAAAACTGCAAGTACTTATTGGCGATAAAGGATTTATATATATGTATATGTATATCACAGCGAAGTCATTAGTCGATTTATAAATACATATGTAAGGCACTTTGCGAAAAAACCACGGTATTTCCCCGCTTTATTGCCGCACGATTGAAATGAATTTCCGGTCGGTCGGTCGGTCGGTCGGCTGGTGGCATTATACACTGAACTGTTTGCAAACAAGATTATTCGATGCATTATGACATTTTTCATGCAAATGCGAGCGATAAAAAAGTTGTTTTCGATAAAACTGTGCGTTTAGTAATGTTTTTTCGAAGACTGAATAAAAGTGCAGAAAAAATATACATTAGTTTCCACGAAAAAACATCCACACCGAAAGCAAGATCATATTACTCGAAATGAAACATACAAGCGTATCGTACGCGTTTGCCGACAACACGCTTCTCGAATTTCATCAAAGAGCAAATATCAATTTCATTTTCAATGATCATTCGATTCCGCTCGTCCAGCGCGTATTTTGAGGGAAAAAAAAAAAAAAAAAAAAAACCCTTTGCTATTCATACATCACCCATATGCGGGTGAGGTCCTTGATTTTTTTCTCTTCTCCCATCACCGATTGGCCGAATTCAATTTTACGAGCTTTGATGAATTTTTTTTTATTTTCATGCGGCGCGCTTTTTCATTTCTGATGGAAAAAAAAGGGGGAAAAAAATACAACCACACACATGCCCAGCAGAGTCAAAAGTGACCCGCGTTATTACTAAGGCACTATTCACTTTTAACTGAAGGATCAAAATAATTTCAGATTTCCGAAATTTTTAGAGATTTCCAAATGAAATTATAATGATTATGAAAAACTATTTGCTCAGTAAGTGTACTTTTTTTTAATTTGTAAAAATTTGAACTCGATCATAATTTCAATATTTATTTCTAATTATTTTAAATAAAGAATCATACAGAACATTCAAGTCGTTTCACATATATATGCTACCAGAATATATACTACTTTCTATAAAATACCATGGAATAGTGATGATTAGAGACCGGATTATATGCACGCGAAAAAGGCAAAAATATGCATGCAAATATGCACAAAATTTTGTCGAAAAATGCTCAAAAACCTCAAAAAATCAGCGAAAATGTATATTGAAGCTCACAATTATTGTCACTACGAATTTATTCATGAACTACATATATTAT
>JAPYYV010030081.1:0-11463 GCA_030522625.1 Copidosoma aretas | reverse complement strand
TTGTATAAAAAAAAAAAAATTAATTAGAACCTATACATTTTTTTTTCTATATTCAAAGGAAGATAGTGACATCAAGGCTAATTAACATTTACAATGTTTGTAGAAAAAGCCAACAATTTTTTTGCATAAAACTCTATCATGATTAAGGAATTGTGTTGTGTTTTCGCCGCATTATGAACTTTTTATTTTGCTTCTTTATAGATGAAGCTTTGTGTCGGTAAGAAATTTTTTTTTTAGAAATTGGCCAGAAACGTTTTATATAGTGTCTAGGATAAAAAATACCATTTTTAGAAAAAATGTGTCTGTGTGTGTGTGTGTGTGTGTTTGTTAGTGTATGTGTGTAATCAGTCATATCTCAGAAACCCAACGGTAGATTTCAATGATTCTGGGCTTAAAATTTTTGTTTTCTAGTCTTCATGGCGATTTGGAAAAAAATTTAAGTTTTATACCATATTAAGGTTTTTATAACGATTTTTATAGTCAAAGAACAGGTTTTTTTACTTTATTCGGGGTGAACAAAATGTTATTCGAATTTTTAAATAGTAACATCCGATAGAGCATCAAAATAGCCCTATTTCCCATTTCGAATCATTTTGATGAAATATTTTATTTACTTTTTATTCAAAAAATACTGAGATTTTTGTGGAAAGTCTCTCATATCTTAAAGACCTTTCGAGTGATTTCGATGATTCAAGGCTTGAAACGTTTGTTATTATACCTTTGCATTAATTAAAAAAAGACAGTTCAAGTTTTATACCTTATTAAGGTTGTTAGAACAATTTTTGCAGTCAAAAAAGCGATTTCTTGCTACTTTTATGGTGAAAAAATTAAAAACCAATTGCTTTAATAGTTGTATCTCATAAAGTAATAAAACAGCTTTATTAAAAACTTTCTTTTTCTTTATGCTTTTTTTTTATTGTATAAATTCTACAATTTTTTTTTTAATGAGCTATATTTGTATGATTTAGGGCTCCAAATGATTCACAAAAAGATTTGACGTTTTATACCCCATCAAGGTTGTTATAACAATGTTTATTGCTACCAAAATACTTTATGCTGTTTTTGAAGTGAATAAATTTAAATTTGATTTCATCAGAGTTTTATTCTATAGATAATTGAATAGCTTTGTATAATTAAATATTTTAACTACAAGATAATTATATCACGTACATCAATTTCAGTAATAAGTTCTAATTATTTGTTCAATTGTTATTAATTCAAAAAAATTTTAACAATATTTTATGTACTATTCAGATACTACATTGTGTGCGCTTTACAACCTATCCCACTTCTGATACCAAAAGTCTCCTGTTACATGGGTGTGTGGTCGGTCGGGTGAACATAAAATAAGTTCACAGTGAGGACTATTAACTTCTTTTATTATTACTTAACACCGAGGGAGGAGCCAAGGGTAGCGCGGTAACTTGGAGGCACGTCTGCCAGTCTCGAGAGTCCCGAATCTTCTCCTTCTTCTTTACTCTCTGGCCCGGCTCAAGAGTTCCGCTTCGTCAGCTCTCTTGGTCATACGTCCTTATCTGAGGTGATGGGGCGCGTACGTATTGGTATGCTATGTATACCGTACGCCACACAGGTAAAAATTATATTATTTTCGAAATAACTCCACATCAGAGAGGATGAAAATGGCTTCTTTCCGCATTTTAAATAATTCTAATATTTAATTTAATTTTTTTTTTAGTTGAATGATTGCAGAATGATGTCGTTGAGGAAGCTTTGTGCTAATTTATTGGCAGCGCTTTTTTTTCTAGTACTACAATCAAGCAATCAATTAAAAGTATACTACAATATAAACATTTTTACCAAACCATTTTTTCTAATTCTTTTAAGTACAGCTGTTTAGTTCATTTTCATACTCTCGGTAAAGTAGTAATGTGCTTATTATCGTAAATATCATATTTATTAAAGAGCGCGAATCGTATATGCAAAGACCTTAAAAGCGTTATGCATACGATGCAATCGTCACTTTCTATATTGTGAAAATAAAATTTGTACTGGCTACTAAGACAGTACCTACGTGGTGTTCAGCTAATTCGAATTATCGAGTTAAAATCAACTTACTGATACTAAAAGAGCAGTCAATAAATATCCTTAGAAGTTGTGGGATGGTTCCCGAGACCAGTACATTTCCACAGTATGCGTCAAATTACAATTTCTTGCTTCATTTACTCAGAAAACGTCATAAAGAAGAAAACACAACCTTAAAAGTTACGGAAATTATAACTTTAATCACTAAAGGTTTGTTACAATTTATGAAAAATATATTTTTTGGCGTGATATTATTTGTTCATGTCCAAAGAATATTTATATAAAAATTCAGATCATAATGTACGGTAAAAAAAATTCAAGAAATGATTTTCCCCAACTGAATTAACTTTTTTTGAATCTCTTATGTATTGAGATGATACTATTTTTTGCATGCTGTGTTTAACAAAATACGCGGAAAAAGAATAATTTACGTCTATTTCCCCATAGACAGTGTACTTTTCCACGTTATTTGTCAAAAAAAAAATAAGAGAGCAATGTACTATGGCAATGAATAAATAATTGATCAAATAATAGCTTATTAAATTCCACGGAGAAGAGTACCCAAGGCCTCTATGTTTCGAGTATAGTTTTAAAGATGTTACAAAAAATGTTATAAAAAAGCCTTAAAACGGCGCACTATGTTCTGAAACGTTGAAAACCAAGGTGGCTTTGTTCGAAATCTAATATCTTCAGATAGAAAGAAGAGAATTTTTTTTTTTTTTTTTTAATTGTAAGTAATCGCATACCGGATACAGGAAAACTATAGGCAAAATTAAAAAATGCTAATCTGACCTCAAAAAAACAAGTTTTGGCACTTTTTTCATGAATAACTAAAACTGGTCGATTTAAGTTTACTCTCCGACCAAATAGGTTTGTGAAGTGTTTCGATAGATTTTGTAATAGTATACACCTAAATAATGCTTTATCATATTTGAAAATGATCCAATATAACCTTACATATCCAAAATCACGGGCAATTTTATTTAAAATCGAACATCTCTGGATAGAAAAATGATAAAGTGATAAATATTTTCCTCATCTGTAGGTAAGTTAATAGCAGATATACGAAAGCTATTGCTAAAATTCTGAAATGCTAACCTAACCTAAAAAAACCCGATTCTACGTTCACTTCAAAAATAAGAAAACTTATTTTTTACTGGTTGTTTTCAGTTCATTAATTGTTCGAATAGGTTTGGGTTCTAATTGATATTGTATCTAAATAAACTTGAATAATGCTTCATCATATTCTAGAATGATCCTACATAACCTAAACTATTCGAAAACAGTGGAAATTTTGTTCAAAATCGAATCACCCTGAATAGAAAAAAAGGAAAAGTAATGATTATTTCGTTTTTAACGTTTCAGAATATAGTGCGGTGCTCTTTTTTTGGACAAAATCGTAAATCTCAAGCAAGAACCCAGCGATTGACTTGATTCTTTCTTTATTTTACAGATAAGATGATTGAGCTTGCAGGAAAAATACAGCCGAGTGCCTATTATTGTTATAAACAATCATAATTTTGTATAAACATTCAAAAAATGTCTTAAAAACGCATTAACTAGCTGATAAATAAAAAAATCAACCATTATCTAGAAACTTGGTACACGACAGTTTTTGCGGTCACTAATTACAAATGAGAGATTAGTTTTACAAATTCAAAATGGCGCATCTAAAATGGCGGACGCTTTTTTTCATATTTAATAAAAACTGCACTACAGTGGTTTTCGGAGTCACTGATTACGAAGAAAAAGGTTACTTTTCAAAAATTCAAGTCAGCGGATACAAAATAGTGAACAATTACTATTTTTTTTTTTAATAATCTAATTATGAATTAATTTTTGGTTGGTTTTTGGTCCCTAATTACGGATAAGAGGTTGGATTACAAGAAATTGTAACGGTTGATCCAATATAAATAGTAAAAAGATCGTTGTATTTTGTGCTTGAGCAAAAAATGCGCCTAACGCGCGAGGTGGCCCGATCTCGCTGAATGCTCTTATATACGGAAACTGTAGGCGGGCAAGATAGGCATGGATTTTGGAATGAGAAAGAAAAGAAAAAGGGAAAAAAATAGATTCAGATTCACAAGTATCATGTTCGGTTTAAATGCAAACGTACCAGGATATATATGACAAATAAAGGCGGGAAGGGTTAGCCTAGAAATAGGCATAAGAAAAAGAGAATAAATTTACTTTTTGCGCATAACAAAAATGGACTAGAGTAGGTGGCCTTAATAATGACTAATTGCTAATCGCAATGGCCTGCAAAGTCTGCAGCTCTATGGAATATCTCTATCAAAAAAAAGGAGTACATATGTTGTTTACTCTTACGCAAAATTTTTTCTTTTGTGGTATCACACAAATATTGTCATATTCTAAACTATGTAAATCTCATGGTAGATTATAATTTTCTGCAATTGTAAGAAAGCAATACAGTAAATATTTAAACTACAGTACAAAACTATTAAAGCCTAAGGCTTATCTTTCATAAGAACAGGCAGGGGAGTATTACAAAAAAACTAGAAGTACAAAAGATTCCCATATCCAACAAACCGAAATTTTTGCTAAAAGCTACAGAATAGGACGAGGAGTTAATAATCTTATCCAAATTGATTAATGACAGGTCTCACATGTTTTTACTGTACGTTAATTAAGGAACTATCTATTTCATGGTAAGCAGTAAGCATAGTACCACATGTAGAACAGCTATGCAAATTGTTAAAAAACATATTTATACCGAGCCTGTACAAATAGATTGTACAAAGCGTATACTTTTATAATCATTAAAACATTTTCTTGTAACAAAAGAGTTCTTACTCACTTTTTATTGTGAATATATATTTGATACGAGTTATTCATACCAACTAAAACTCTTCATTTACTTGGTTTGACAGTAGGTGTACTTTTTTTTTGGAAAATAAAACTATTACCTACTGCGTTATCATTTATGAAAATTTATGAGGTTTAGTACAGTTAAACTATAAAAAATGTAATTGAAAAACGTACCTAAATTCGTTGTGCATTTTAACTGCATAATAAGACAGCTTCTAACGAATAGATAGTGCTGAGATACAAATTGTTCATTCGATTTGTCTTTATATGCTTGGATGCGTCCCCAGGAGCTGTCAAAACAAAGAATTATGTGAAGTTTCAAGTTTTTAAGGCATTCTCTGTCCACTTTAGGGAAACGCTATTGCATAGACGCTCTGTAGATTTATTTAATAAGCTCTGCAATGGTACATCAATCTCAATCTCAGATACAACTTACTTACCAGGTCTGCATTCTTCTATTGCTTCACGAAACCCCGTTAGTGCTTGTTCGTAGTCAAGTTACTGTCTATTAGGCACAAGCACGCGTGCTTTTTTGGACTCTCTGTTGAAATGCTGTTTTTTTTTTATTGAATCATGCTACAAGGCATACTCAAATACTACTACATTATTCTCTCCTGCAGAAGCAATTTCTATTCCTCGATATTAAATAGTTATTCTGGATGCTTCATTCTAGCTTCTTCATCATCTTCCAGAATTAACACTTACTTTTTATTTCTTACAAGGGCGTCCTAGTTTGATGGTGAGTTTATTATGATTCTCTGATTATTCAATGAAAAGTACTTGTAAATATCATGTTTCAAGGGTAATCATAATAATTTGTTCTATTTTCGATAATTACGGCTTCTAAACATTAAAAATCACTCACAATGTTTCCTTTGCAAGATCCGGAAGAACAAAAGAAATAATTTTACAATTACAACTTAATAGGCAATGTAATTGACGGAAAAAATTTGAAGAATACTGATATTTGAGCAATAACAAAATGTACAGTGTATAAAAAACACTGAGTGTCATTCTCCGAATTTCTTTCACCAGAGGTTGTATGTATATATTTGTATCGTAGCACGCACGGTGACACTACTCTACGTATAATACTCAACCTTCATTTTTAGATTAAATATAAAACAGCAATACACAGGCTCTTGGGAGACAGATGTAGACTGAAAGCGGGAGTACGATCTGCTTATTGATTATATCAATAAGAAACATCATATTTATTTTACTAGGTTGGTGTCGGTTCAGGAGTATAGTTTTTATTATGAGAAAAATTTTGCTTTGCTCAACTAAATGATTACAAATTCTTTATCTGCTATTTTTTTTTTTAGGTTATGTATAAAACATGCGAAAATTATAAAACTTACTGTTTAGTAGAAAAAAATTGTTCCTTTTGTCAACAATTATACCCCTAAACTGACACCGCGCTAGTAGAACAAAATTTTAATTTACAAAGTTCATATGTTTCTTACCTAAAGGTGTGAGCGGTGCACATGATGAATACTACTTCGAAAGAGAAAGGCCATAATATACGTCGTGTTTAGTACCAGCACTCTAAAATATTTGCCTACTGTTTCAAGATTATGTACACATTATGATGTAAAACAGAAAATTAAAGAGGTTCCCGATTAGCACATCAAAATGCGTGTAGGTCTGTTTTATAGACAGCTTCAATTGACTGGTTCTAAATGTTCTCATATGTTTTTCTATTTTAAGATAATTCTTATTATTGTTAAAGGTTAGAAGAAACTAATCACTGGATAAATAAAATTAACGTACCGTAATCGATATTAGCGTCCTTGGATATATATTTGATCTTATCCTGTAATGGCCAATGCATGGTAATAATTCTAAATCCATACCTATCTCTGGTTGTTTGACGCTTTGTTTCGATGTTTTTTAAAATTAGGTTGAAATTATAACGTAGTTTAAAATCCAGATAAAATCCAAATGTAAGCCAAGCGAAATCCAAATAAAATTCTGGTAAAATCCAGGTGGAAACTATATAGAATCCAAAAGTTTCTAATCATACGTGCAATTACCAATGGTAAAAACATAAAATCATGTAGGACTCGTGTTACAATTACATAACATGGAATCCACTCAAGATCTGATTGGATTCCATGTAAAATCAATCTCAAATACATGTAGCGAATTAATATAGATTTTAGGATCAAGCGAAAATCAGTAAAAATCTACGTCAAATCCAAGTACAATCCACTTGGATTTCATGTAAAAAACATAATAATATCGTCAGGTGGGAGGAAAAATTGGACATTAATAAGAAAATAAAAAAAAATAAATTATTTACTATCATCATCTTTAAAACATATTAGTAAATAAAAAAGTAGCAGATTTGATGGTGCTTTTATGTGAGAAAATGTTTTATTAATTTATCTGTAACGAATACAATATAATAACTTTCTGTTCAGAAATAAAACCTATATGCGACAACAAACAAAAAATATTTTTAAGTAATTTCATTAAAAATGTAGTGTTTTCATTAGCACAATTTTATTAGTGGCAGATGAATGAGGCAATTGAGCTTAAATTTAACAAAATTAGTGAAAAAATCCAAAGATAGAGCTAATTCTACACATTCACCTACTTACACCCACGCACACACACACAATAACTTTCAAATTTCATTTGATTAGGTTTTTTGGTACGTAATTTATTCATCTTTTACAACTTTAAAAGTGAACTATTCACATCAATGATAGCTTAAAAAACAACTTTCGCGAAAAAATAACATGCTGAAATATAATTTTTAATAGGAGTATTAGAAAAAGAAAATTTTGTTTGCCATTTTAGATTCTTTATTTTGAATTTTTTTAAACTAACCTTTTATTCGTATTCAGCGACCTCAAAAACCACTATATTGCAGTTCTTATTAAATAGTGAACAAAAAATAATTTTTTTCCGCCATTTTGAGCTCGCCATTTTAAATTTTTTAGAACTAGCCTTTTATTCGTGATCAGCGACCGAAAAAACTGTTGGGTACCAAATTTCAAAATAATCGTTGATTTACTTTTTTATTTATCAGCTATTTCTGCGTTTTAAATAAATTTTTTTAATGTTTAGCAAAACTATAAGTGTTTATAGCAATAATAGGTACTCGGCTGTATTTTTTCTGCAAGCCCAATTATCTTATCTGTAAAATAACAAGAAAATCAAGTCAATCGCTCTATTCTTGCCTGAGATTTATGATTTTGTCTAAAATAACAGCAAAATCTCCCACTGTGCGGCGCGGGCGCAAGGCGTTTTTAGGAAATTGCTTTTAAGAGTTTTTTTACATAAAATAGTCATTTTAAATTTTACATGCATATTATGCGGACATGAAAAAAAAATTATACGTAGTAAGAGTTCAGATTTTCGTCAATTTGTTAGACTTTTGTCGTTTAAACTTATAAGTTGCGTAACTCTCAAAGTTATGGCGTTTACTAAGTAATCAACACAACATATGGAGTTTCAAACAATACTATGGCAATCTGAGAACCCTAGAAAACATTTCTAGATGTTTTTGGAGTTTATTATTTCCAATTGTTCAATTACTAGTAAGTTGATTGCATCTTGGTTCTCCTAATCAGCTAAGCGCTACGTAGCCCGCAGCTACGGCCCTCGTAGCCAATACAACCTTTATCCCACTTTCTAAACTATTTTACTTGAGCCTCTTTGATAGTCAAGTACAGTTTTTAATGATATTAGGTATTCAGTTAAAAATTAAGAAACATTATCGTATAATAATTAATATACAAACTCGGTAGTACGATTTAAAAAAAAAAACGATATGAACAAATCCTTAAATAGCTTTTTGATTTTAATTTTCTGCAATAACAACACCATGTGAAGATGAACATGTACTTTATAATTTTGAACGTCGATAAAAATTCTGTTCATATTAGGGCAATTTAATCAACTGATGGGACGATGAATAGTATTGTAAAAATAATGCTGTATGGTTTTGATAATATGCTAGAAGGCAGTAATTCGATTGAGGTGTGAACTGAATCACATTTGTTTTTTAGAGCATGCCCACCTACACGATTACATGTTTCTTAATCATAAAAAAATAATAATAAAGGAAGTACTAAAGCTTTCTCCGCGATATTATTTTTATATTTTCATATCCGTGAACGTTCCTAGATAAAATACAAAATGATACTGATTTCTTAAGATACATTTTTTCGCTACGACATAATTATATCAAACAAGTCAGAAATCCGAGAGAAACTGTATAATGTCTGGCTTAGTGGAATACACAGAGTGTGTATATCTTAAGCAGCTAACTTGATGTAATCCTTATATTTCTCTTCAATATATTTTTCTCCAAACGCTATTTCTTTTTATGCATTAGAAAAAGGTTTCTTTATGTATTATTAGTATTTTTGATGACACTTATTGAACTCATAACTTTCAAGCTTGTAATGTTTTCACTGTCCATGTACGTAATATTCAAATTGTTTGAATGTATAGTAATTACTTTTTTTTAACATATAGATTTTGATATACTATAATATTTTATAGCGACGAAGTAGTATACATTTTTTCTATTAATATTATTCTGATGATAAAATAAATAAAATAAAAAGAGTACGTAATCATACACTTTCATGTATCGAACGACAATCAACATTATCATGAAATATTGAAAAATGTGATATTCATCATCATAAGCCTAATTAAGTCACAAAATAAGAGAATAATTATGCTCTAAACTTGTAAAGAAAGTAGCAATATTAGTTATGCTCGTGCATTTATCGATATGATTTTTTTTCAAACTGTCTCAAATGTTACCTTTGGATAAATACGTATTAAACAATTTATACTCATAACAAACGTATTAAAAACAATTGTCTGTTAAATAAGTAGACACGTAATAAATATATTTTCCGACCATTAAGGGGGCTCCTACAACTACTGCTTATGTCAGAGACGAATAAAAAATAAAGTTTCGTTTTCCAAGAAAAAAATATGTAGGAAAATCATTATGCTACTTTTAATAAAATGTCAACTAGCAAACATAATATTTATGTGTACAGTTTTTCTTTTCATAAAAATAAGTCATTATCTGTCTTTTCTCACACATGAGCACGAGATTCAACACTGCAACGCAGACAGCAGTGTCAGTATAACAGTTACTGACTGTATGTATGTACGTATGGTATGTCTTGTCGTCTGTATGTTCACACACCACTATTTGTTCTATATTTCATAATGGGCAAACCTACTACAGTATGTAAGATATTTAGATAATCCTTAAATGTTAGGAATAAATATTAAATTATTAATCACATCTTATAATATTTCGTGAAAGTAACAAAATAAGTCAAAATCGTAGCAGAGTCAGATTCGATCTTTTTTTTAAATCGCGCGCAGCTAAGAGAGCTAGCATCCGGAACTCTTGTAGACAACTGGTATTTATTTATTAACATCATTAATATCTCGCGACTACGACCCGTTACCCTCATTTTTTAACATGGCATATGAAAGAGTAAGACTTCATCTACATAACACATATATATTTATTATGATGAGATAGTTGAGTTTTGCTCATTACAGACGAAAACGATTTGATTTCTTACTCTTTCCCATAAAAATCCATAAAAAAATCAATGCATGGAGTTGAAATTTAGAACCCAAATTATTTATGATAGAAAACGGCTAGAAATATAAGAAAATCAACAAAACTAATAAAAAAAAAAAAAAAAAAAAAAAAAAAAAAAAATCCAGGGCACGCTAATAAAAATCATTCTACCTAAATCTATGCGCTCCAAATATTAGAAAAATATCCGTGTTACTCATATTTAAAAATATCTTTTTATTATTATTAACAAATTATTAACAACATTATAAAAATTTCACATTTTTGTTATAAAATAATTATTACCGTATCATTTGGCTTATTTTAAGCATAAAATGTTAATATACGCTTTTCCGTTAGATGCTTTATTTTTGCGTAAAAAATTAAAGAACTTACTGAATAACACTATTTAAATGTCACGTAGCTCGTAATCCTGCGATTTCTCAATCGTTGATGGACTGTAATTTTGATCAAACGCAGTAATCAAAAAAATTAAAATATGATTTGAAGGATTTGATTCAAGCTTCAATTCAAGCTCAAAGAAAGCTTTCCATTTTGTTACCTTTCGGAGCGTTGGCCATTTCAATTATTGCTAAAAATGATAAAATCTGTAAATTTTTTAAGGATTTTGAAATTGACATATTTGTTGTTTAACACAATTTCTCGATAAAGACTTTAGATATTATTTTTCTAAGAGTGTAAGAAGTTTTGTATCTTCTGAAACTCCAACACAACTTGCCCTTTTGTTTATTAGTAAGTTAATGGCATCAAGAAAACGACACTCGGACGTTAGCGGGTAAAATACTTTATTGTTGAAAAAAAGTGGTCAATATTTCGTTGTAGTAACAACCTTATCAAGACCAACATAGAATATAATATACATATAAGTTGTAAAATAAGAAATAAAAAAACATAAATAAACTTAGTTAATACCTCGGATTCCGGGATGTACAAAAAGCACGCACAAAAGTACTAGAGTTACATCATTGAGTTTTTTACAGAGACATCATTAT
>JAPYYV010030062.1:0-10374 GCA_030522625.1 Copidosoma aretas | reverse complement strand
TAATTGACTGAATTGAAAGCCAAAACCAGAGTAAAAATGGTTGTGAAGGATATAACCTTTGGTTGGTTGCAAGTAAAAATTCGTTGAGACCATCCAATAGACGAGAGCTTGCTGACTGAAGACGAGATTTGTGGTGCTGCAATTTGACAGTGATGATAGTCCAAATAATATGACAGTTTTGAAAGATTTGACCCTCGATTGGAGACGAGTGAAAACTCGTTCAGAGATACTAGTTTGTTTACAGAAATCAAACATATAGGTGATGCGCTTGGAGGGTTCAATTTGTATCTATAGATATGAATGCATGTATGTAGTTAAGGTTTCTTAAGTTTCAATTTCTTATGTTTTTATCGATATCAGTTAACTTGTTGACATGTGTCTAAAAAAAATCTGAAACACTCATCAATATAAATAAGTTACTGGTAATTTTTTGACCTCAGAAGTGAAATCAAAACACAATCCTTACAGTCCCTATTTACCTTGTATGCTAATATTTGATTAAACGGTATTCATTGAATTATATACAGTAAACAATATATATTAAACTCTATGCTATTACAGAGAAATAATTTTTATGACTAAAAAAAATTGCAATCATTGTGATAAATTGATAATCAAAAGCAAAATTAAAAATGCTTTACACCTCAAGTATTTTGATACTATTTTAATCAATGTCCTCAAAAATTTTTCCGCATTCAGCGATAAAGACAACTAACGATTTCTGTGAAATAAGGTGATTAACAAACTCGCATGTTGAAAATATGTGCGATAAGGTTTCGCTAGAAATGATGACCAAACCTCTGAATGTTATTTCAATCGATAACAGTATTAACAAGCAACAAATTATGTATACTCTGTCCTCCAAATGAAGGATAGGTGTTAAAAAAGTAGTTGAATCCAGAAAATGCGATTTAAGACACGTGATGAAATAATACCAAAAAAAAAAGCCTAGCCTACTTACAGCCCATGCTCTCAGATCCGATTAAAGACCCTTAGAACACGAAGACTGTAACTCCTATAGGGGAGGGTTCGTACACCTTCTTATCATTCATGAATGAATTATAAAAGATCCTGGATGACAAAAAAATAATAATCATCATTATAAGTAATAATAGGCTCGCTCAACTTAGTTCTCGGTAATCTCGGTGAATCATATAGAGATACTTATAAGACTGGGTTTCTTCGCACGTATTACGGCGATCTCCTACAGTACAGAATACACCTGGATGTGTGTGTGTATTTACGTGGATTTACGTGGATTTTCGTGCGAATAGACACAGCGTACTTATAAAGAATCAATACATTATGTAGATCGTTCACTCAAGCAAAGTATATCTATGTTTGATTTTCCGATAAATTATTTCAGCAAATCTATTAAGAGCAACATTTTACGCAGATTCCTGCTGCCGATAAGTGATTGGGGGATTTCATTTTACGAAAGTACGATTTTGCAAACAAATATTTTTGAACTTTTAAAGACTAATAGAAAATTTATTTTTAAACTCCTTTGGGATATGCAAGTCCAGTTTGAATGAATCGATTTTCTAAGTCTACTGAAAATATATTAAATACATGCGCAATAAAATACACTTGATCGATGAATGTTAATCAAGATGTATTGATATAAAGAGTCATTTTTTGATGGTTCTCATATAGTTGACATTTGATCTGGTGATTCTTTCGTTTTAATAAAAATATTACTGAATGATCAATATTTAAAATAATTTATTAAAAGTTCAAAATTGTGATTTGTCTTCGGATCTTTTTCTTCCAAGAATAAAAAACACAGTAAAAAGTTAAACTCTATTTTATGCATGCCTAGACTCTATGGGCTCGCTAGGAAGATGCAACTATTATTATTTGTTACGTCGTGACGTGTACAGTTTGCTCATTGAAGTTTTGGAAATACGTCACAACAAAAATTTATTTCTTCAAACCTGAGAGAATATTTTGAGTCATTACCTTACAATAGATAAAGTCAAAGGAATTTCAGACCAATGAATTAAAATCACATTATATATATATATGTATATATATATATATATATATATATATATATATATATATATGTATATATGGGTGAATCTGCCTTAAAAATTGATCGACTTCAAAAATGATTTTACAAAAAGATAGTCCAAAAATGTTTTTCTGTACAGCGTTGTCAGCGTTTCTACCTTAAATTTCATCAACAACAAATATCTAAAGCGATTTCACTGTAGAGTTTTACGGTCATAGGATGTACAAAATTTTATAATGGTGAATTTTAGTCAATTTTTTTAAAAATAAGTCCGTCTCTGATACGTACAGGGAAGCTGTGGTTAAGCTTAAAGTGTTCTTACATAGCTTAAATAAAAGCTGAGATCAAGCCCTATTATTAAAAAAAAAGTTTATTCAATTTGGTGTTACCGTTCGAAAGTCACAGCTTTTTAAAGAGACACGAAAATCGTTCAAAATGAGATTTTGTCAATAATTAATGAAAATTCAGCAAACTTTTTTTTGATCTATAAGGTTAAACTTTAGCTTTCATTTAAGTCAAGTTGAGATTACCTAAGATAGCGTACCACTTCGCTACTAGCATTTAAAGTAGGAACACCGTTTACAGATATATTTCGCGAAAAAAGGATAATAATTAGACCAAACGCTGAGACACATGTCTCATATTTTAGCCTAACAGTGCTCGAAATTCGAGACAATACCTAGATAATATCAAAGTTGACAATACCAAGACAAGATCAATACTTTATGTATACCTCGAGATTTCTTGTCTTGACAACTGACAAGATTTCTTAAATCTTGGTATTGAAGTTTTTTTTTTCATAATGGATGTCAAAATAGTACATTACGTCACTAGGGCATTATCATCGCATGACGAGACAAATATGCGATACATGGGTATTTACTCTAGACATGAATAACCCGGCTATTATTATCTTTAAAACATCGTCTCCAAGTGTGCAGCGTCGAAGGAAAAATCTATAAAAGGTGTTCAAATAAGAAAACATTTTATGACAACACCAATATTTTCTTTTCAAGGCCAAGACAAGATCAAGACAAGACAATATTTGTCATCTCAAGATTTCGGCAAGACCAAGACGAGATCACCAAAGATCGAGATTTTTTAAGACCAAGACAATATTCACTAAAAGTCTCGTATTATCTTAGTCTTGTAAAGCCCTAGAAATTACGGATTATATCACTCGCGTATATTTACCTTCAGTACGTAGTTCAAGAATCCACCATTGAAGGGCGTCCAAAATTATTTCTCTTAGTTTCTTGAGTCAATGACGTAGTGTTCAATTTTTTTAGATGAAAACTCGTTACAAAATGTAAGTTCTGTGTAGGACAACTTAATGACTGAATATATGGCTTTCACTTTGGTAGCAACTTGTACAGTACGTATCGAAGTTTACGACACACATCTTAAGTTTGGGCTCGTGTCGTATACCTATAAGTACACCAAGGGTCGAAAGTCGAAAAATCGAGATTGTTACAGGGGGGGGGGGGGGGGCGGAAAGGAAATTTCGACCCTTTTTCCCTCAATATTTCTTGGAAACTGATTCAAATGCCCGTTTTGACTTTTCCATCAGTTAGAATACAAAGTTTTTCCAAAATATGATGCCTCGTAAAATTTTATTTCGTTCTGAGTGCCAACGGAGTAAGTACACGATTTCGGCAAGTCAGCGCGGAATCAGTCATATATTTATTATTATATCGAAACTTCTGTCATAAGATGCTTATTCATATTCTAATACAGTATGACTGCAATACAAAAAATCATGCAACATCATTTTATTTACAAATAACTCGCGGTTATTTCAAAATCACACAAGTTGTAAATTCTTTGATTCAATAGAAAAATAATTTATTGCTAAACATTTTAGTTGTTATTAAAAATACAAAGAGTATTAAAGTATACAATGTAATTAACATGAACTGGTTTGCAAATTTTTCGATTCGTTGGTCTTCAAATTTACTGCAAACATTCAAGATTAGCGGATTGATTGTCGTGCAATGAACTGTGTGTGAGCCAGTATTCCTGTTAAAAAAAAGTATATAAAATTTTGATTCACGATTAATTAACTTGAAAAATTTTAAGATTATGTTTGAAAATTTGCATTATTTCCATTTTATGTAGAATTATTTTTTTTTTCATACCGAACGTATAACGCAGTCCCCAAAAAATAAACCATTACCATGAGTCAAAACGCTTTTTCCTTAAGTATTTATTTGAAATGATCCAATACTAAATTAAAAGATGTAAATACTAAAATACCGTGAAAACTGAGGTAGAACCTCAGGGAATTATTTATACTTTCATCAATGTCCGTACCAGATTAGTGCTGTAGCATAATAAGTGCGTTTTTTTATTTAAAAAAATTACAGTCGTTGTAAGAAATCGCATTGGTTGACCAAGAATTATTTTGTTTCACTCAAAGTATTTCAATACTGTTTTAATATTCCGTTTCTCGATGACAAACATAAGCCATAACTTAAACAATTGTAGTGATTTACAAAAATGTATTATCCGGCTCTGCTTGATTATTTTAAGGTAGTTGGTCCAAAAATTGCCCTTACATAGAAAAATCCCTAAAACTATGGGTATCACTATATAGTATTGTTATACAATAATGGTTAAATTTTTGCAAGCATTTCCCGTGCCGTTTAAAATACATAAAACTTCAAAGCTACACATTTTATCATGTCAAATACTGGTGAACCGCACGAAAAACAAACGTTGTAATGTATAATAAAAAATCGCTCAACAGATTTTCTAAAAAACGAATATGTTATTTCCAATACCTTCAAAAATTACGTATTCTAATTTTTTATCATGAAGCCATGACGTTTCTTACATATCCTAATTTTCATGATTTACCATGCTTTTAGTATATCTATACAGTAACAAAGTTGTTCTCAAACTTTTAAACTTTTTCGAAATTTTATAATATTTCTTGTACTATCTATAATTTATAAGTCTTTTTGGATATTTTAGTTGAAAATAACTTTAGTAAACAATAATTACAGTGAAAATTATTGATTACCTAGGGAATCGTATATATATTATGTTGAGAATCACTACCGAATCTCTTCACGGTCTGCTGCAGTCGTTACAGCGATGAAATACATTTTTTGAAAATAACTACAAAATAGCGCAAAATTTTGTGCATATAAATCAAATAATTTTTATGAAAATACTTTTTGTAATTTTCTTAAACGATTGCACCTTCTTTAATCTCAATATCAAAATAGCACCTTGTTCCACTCAACATGCTGTATAGCCTATAATAATGCCTCGGTGTCGTGTAACAAGTCTTAATTTATACTATTTCTTCCTTCATTTTCTCGCTAAGAGGATTATTACCTCCCCCCCCCCCCTTTTTTTCAAATTTGCGATATGGTACATCCCAAAATAATTCCTGTACAAACCCTTGGATTGATAATTTTCTCTTGTCTTTCACCCGCTTACTCTTTCGATGGAAATTAATGTACGAAAGAGGGCGGGCTTCCGAACGAAACGTGAAAAGAGAGCAAACAAAAGTTGAGTAGGTAAAACGGTGCTGCATATACTCACGATCGATTTTCATTCTCATAGACTCGCTCTCGAGGAAGGATTCAGCCAGCCTCTCGACGCTCGCCTCGTCCTTGTAGTCCACGGCTTTCAAACTGTCCCTTATAGTGCGATATCTAGTCGAACGCATTCCGTGCTCAGGATTATTTTTTGTATGAAATGTGTTTTCTTGTCTGTACATTCATCGTGATCAGATCGAATTGAGTGTACAGCATTCGAGTACGAATGAAAGTCGATAAAAGTGATGGACATGGAGATGTTATAATCATAAAGGTTGATGCACGTGAGGGTATTATTGCGCTTGCTCCAGTTATCGTAGAACTCTCAAATAATGCCTTCGAGTGATCATTCATGGTAAATAAATACTTGCAATCATAAAATTAAATTATGTCTATGGTATATAATTAATCTAAGGTTACCAGACGTCCGGATTTTCCGGGACATGTCCTGATTTTGCCTTGTCTGTCCTCGTGTCCTGAATTGTTTCCAAAAACATGTCCCGAATTTTGACGAAACCAATATTTTTAGCAGAAATTTTTTTGCTTTTCTACAATTTATTGAAGTTGTGTACCGGACTGACTCAAACTGACGCAAACTCAATGGAATAAATCGATAAATGACACGAACGAGCCAAACGAATAGTAAGTATGAATGATGATAATCTGCTGCTTATTAGTAGCTCAAAAAAGTATTAACTTGTCTACCATTTGCCTGTGTACGCATTTCGCGAGGACAAAACATGATAAAACAAAAGAACGTTGTTGCATATGTTAAATTGTTGTGTATTTTTATTCATTGATGAATTGATGAATGTTTTTTTTTTTTTTTACCTTCATAAACAATTTTTAAGTGTCCCGGATTTCCGACCGATCGATCTGGTAACCCTAATTAATCCGTATTTCAATCTCAACATAGCATAACAAAAATTTACTTTTGCATAACAAAGTACCACACTGCAATAACTGGTGCACAAATAATTCGTTTCATGATGTTGGTAATATTGCGGATCCCCATTTGATTTAGCATTGAAACCACCTGCAATAATACTACGATGATAACGAAATTTAGTAATTTTCAAGCCGAATATTGATTCAAAAAAAGAATTACGATTTTAAGAAGGTTAAAGCTAGCCTGCACTGCAATTCTACTCTGCGGATTCGGACATGATTACTTTTTCAAATATGTTGCAATGTAATTTTTTCCAAAAAATATTATGCTAGAGAATCTTTTTATGCCGCTAGAAATATTTGTTTAGATACTTTTTAAGAAATTTGATTCTCTTGAAAATATATATTAATTATTTTACCTGCTGTATGATAGGTATGGTTGAAAATATAAAATATATTTACATAAATACCAGCTGAAAAAGTACATGATATTTTTCGAAGTGTCAAAGAACGATTTAAAATTAATTTTAGGACAATCCATTGGAACTTGCCGAGTTTGTGCTTGAATTATTCGTTGGAATGTCAAGATTGTGCGTCAACTCTTTTATTCGATACATAGCTAGTTATTTAATAAATAATATTTTAGAGCTATGAATTCAAGTCGACCTCATCGATAAGGTACAAAACGTAAATTTTCTCCGGACTGCCCTGTCTGTATAATAATAAAATTGTGCGCCCAAGTCTAGATGTGCGTATATACAAGCACGAGAGGCGATAGCGAATAAATAATATGAAGCGACTCAGTATAAATATCACACCTAACGAATAGACGCAAAACTAAAGATGTTTGTAAAAGGATACAATTTTTCATAGTAGTCGTGAGAATCGATCGCCCACTCAAGTAGTAAGGTCAGCGCCGGCCTATGCGGCGTCCCATTCACCAGTTCCCTCATTATTTCATCCTCTAAAGAAACCTTATCTCGAGCAAACTCGAGTTTCTTTAGTTTTTTCTTCAATTCCTGCAATATTTAAAATTACCAACTTAATACACAAGTAGTGATGTTTGTAACGTACATTAACCTATCAAAATTTACTTATAGCTCTAGTAATTATGCTGTACGGGGAGAATGGGATTTTCCGTCCCCCGGGCACATTCAAAATATTTGAACGCACTTATAAAAATTTTGTGATAATTATTCAATATAATGTATAACTACCTGATTATAGTTGTTGAATGGAATCAGAGCTTCGCAAATGCGTTCGATCTCGTCTTCGATTCCCGCGTGAATTTTGAAAATTAACCGCTCTCGGAGACCCTCGATTTGGCAGAGGTCTGCATTATCGACTTCCGAGCTGGGAAAACACGTGTATCAACGATTAGTATGATTCTTAAAAATCTACCCTCAGATGGTGATAGAACCATCATCTGTAACATATATTTGTGTGCAATCCATACGATATGTCTGTTCATGTTAATATATACCTTACTTATTTTGTTTTTATTCTGATACTTTTTTATACGCACCTCATAACATGTCGAAACTGATCGGTCTGGTTCTTAAGAGCTTCCAACGGTCGTTCAGCGCTTTTCGCAAGCTCTCTCCATTTGTCTTCCGTGCTTGAAAGTCTCGTATAATAATCTATGAGACACTTTAACAGTTGTTGCTGCATCTTGGCGTTCACTACTTTTTTCGAATTTTTAATGACTTTGAGGTTAGATGGACGATTAACTTTTCGTTGTTACAGCACTTAGGGCGCGGTCACATGGAGCACGGAATCCGCATACGGAACCCATTCAACCCATTTGAGCCCATGAGAGTGAGAGAGAAGTGTACGGAAAAGGACCTCTGTCTCACTCTCATAGGCTCAAACGGGTTCCATATGAGGATTCCGTAGTCCATGTGACCGTACCCTTACAGCTTACAGCATTCTATCTATGAACTTGCAACGCATGCGTTCTTAAGTATTTCGACATTTCGTCATTTCGATCGGCGCGGCGAAAGGGTTTTTTTTCAAAATGTTGGAATTATTGGTCACAGATTATAACAACTCATTGATTGTAAAAAAATATACTTACACAAGACACAAAAATTCATTGCAAATCAAATGATTGTCTGATTTTTTAAAATATTTTGATCTCGTAGAATTATTTTACGTTCATTTAAAATAACATGTATATAAAAAGGGAGAAAATTAAAAAAAATTTGATTTTTATTTATACTTTAATAGGTTACTAGTTTTCATATATTGAATTTAATTTTGGAATCCAAAGGTGATTGTGACCCGGGCTCGCGTAATGTGCTTCATTTATTAGCTGATACTAAATTTTTACTTTTTTTAGAAACAATAATTGCAAAATTTGTATTATCAGTACTCAGTCTTAATGAATTTTATTAATTCTATATATTTTTGAATTTCATAATGCACTATGAAAATTTATGTTTTTGGATACATATATCTTCTATGTACTCTTTATTAGTAGTAGTATAAGTAATCGAACAAGATTACACTCTTTTTGTTAATGATTTTAAAATGCTAAAATAATAATTTTATGACGTTATTAATATAAATATACATAGATATGTGTAGAATAAACATTTTAACCGGCCCAAACTATCTATTAGTAAAATTAATTGACCTTAATTTCAAATTCAAGTTTTATATCCAGTCCTGACACAGAAATATTAAAGTACCGATGAATTTCAGTTGGTCATATTACAATGACTGACAAAGTTTATAATAGTAGTTTTCGTCGTAAATGTGCATCTCTCCGTTGGGGGGACCGTTGGGACCCCCCTGGTCGGATGCACATGAGTCGCGAACGCTGTTTTTCCTACCGAGGGTGTACCAGGGTTGCAAAAGTGCCCGAGGTAGGTGCGTATACTATTTTTCTGCATACCCTCGTCGAAAGAGCTGATTATCTGTTTTGGAGCAGGGCAGATATGAAGCACTTTCGGCGGGGGTATGCAGAAAACTACTATTACCGCCCTGCTGGGCACAAAGTTCTGGGCCCAAAGTAATCGATTTTTTTTTAATGTTAGATAATATACATGATATTTTGCATCAATCTGATTTCAAGTAAATATAATAGTTCTAACATGCATAAAAAAAGTGTGTTCATGTATTCACTGCATGTTGCTCTGAACTTGAATAAATCTATAAAAATATGAACAAACATATGCATGGACAACCTTTTTTTAAGGAGGCTTGGTTTTTATATCAAATTTTTGTTTTCATTTCAATAGTATATTTTGTACATTGTGACAGGTTCCTCAGGCCCAATGCTTGCCCTAGTCGGATGCGCACCAGGTGCAAATGCTGTTTTTCTTACCGAAAGCGCAACGAACGTCCTCTGTTGAAAAGCATCGTTCCAGGAAATTTTTTTGTTGAATTTTCTTGATCGACTTGTTCGAGTTGTTTTTTCTTGATGGGGCTACCCCCAGCGGGGGCTTCGCCCTCTGGACCCCCATTGATATGGCACACAAATATAGCAAAAAATTTAAATTAGGTTTAAGTTTGTTGAGCGATTCAATCAATTTTCAGAATTTTTGTAATTACTTTTTTGAAGTATGCAAGCAAATAACATTTCGCTCCATGAACATTTTTTGATGATGATCAATTGATCATACGAACGGATGTGATTATTTAATTTTAAACGTTCATAACATAATAACTCGAATATAATACGACTGCGAAATTTGAATACAAGTTTTTAAAAATTAATCCTAGAAGTAGGGCTTCACGATACCGAGACGAGACGATATTTTAGGAGGTATCGTATCGGTATCGAAAAATTCTAAAATTGTAGTATCGGAATCAGTATCGTCTCGATATCGCCTTCGAAATATCGGTATCGTCTCGAAAGTATCGACATTTATGTATAAATCTAAGAATATATCTTACTTTACATACGTATTC
>JAPYYV010030056.1:0-15528 GCA_030522625.1 Copidosoma aretas | reverse complement strand
AGTATCAAGCAGACCAACTATACCTGTATATATGAGAAATACCAAAGTCGTGTCATTTATTTATTTATTATGAATCTCACATTCTCTGAACGGTCATTTCAAAGATTTACATCGAATCCCTAAGTTTTTTTTTACTCATTACAGCAATTTGAGCTTAATTTTTACGTTAATTATTTAGATATCATTAGTTGAAGAAACAATATTTCAAGATTCCCATAAGCTGCCATGTTAAGAAAGATACAATGTTTTTGTTAATATCTCGTGTCAGAAGCTCTAAATTGTTTTGAAACATTATTTGTAGTTTAATCATAAAATAATGAAACTACTTATATGTCAAGTTTCATCAAAATCTTTACGTAAAGTGACATAAAGGGGATACTCCCTTAAGGGAGCTCCAGCGTGATATCGTACCTATTACAAAAATCTTTGGGCGCTTATCACGAAGTTACGTTCAACTCGCCAGTACTTAAAAAATACTTAACGAATCTGGCCCAAAAAATTCAGGGAAATTCTCCAGACTCACTAGTTTTCCACAGTTTTTGTCAAATGTTGATAAGTAATGTAGTTTCTCGTAAAAAATCATAACCTAAAAATCAAATTGTCAATCGATAAAAGTACGTTATGGATATTCGTCAATCTAAATTTTTTAAATATTACATTATGCGTTTACTTTTCAAGAAGGTGTGTACAAAATTTTAGATCAAGATGTTGAAAAGAAAAAATTTAAGAAGCAATTTAGTGAAATAAATTTTGTGCCGTGCTGCGCTGCAGTACGTGTTCTGAGCTGTTTTTTTTCACATGATTGTTTATAACTCGAAAAAAAGCACCGTTACCTTGGGGCCCCAAAGCACTACTCTATTCAAAATTTAAGAAGCTTCAATGCTATGTATCTCTTGTTCCGTAACTCCTTGATAAATTGTTTATTTTTAAGACGAAATGTGAAAAAACACGGAATAGAAGCAATGTATTCTGACATTTCGAAACCCCATCCCCTTAGGAACCCTTACGTGATTTAAGGACGATCCCTTTCATCAAAGAACGTTGATGGCATTTTCTCCGTCAGTCCTGCAAATAATTGTCGATAGTTTTCGCTGGAATACCTTGTATGATTTTTTTCGCCGCAGCCATTTCGTTGAATAAATATTCATTTACGATTATGAATGCTAGAAATAAAGAAAATTTACCACTCGTTAAGCACGGAGAGAAGTAGGCCGGGATGCAGTCGTTGCGGTGCGTACGTTGTACAGTATTGTTGCTCGTGGCAACGGCAAATTTGGTGTGCTGCACGGTAAAACGGCGTGCATGGCAGCCCCGAAATTTCAGGCGTGTACAATGGTTCTTTTACGCTGCTATATATTTTTACGTGCAGCACCGCACCGTCTACATCGCTGCTTACATCTCTATGTGATAAGTGTGCCCTCGAAATAAAAAAAAAGTCTCGGCACGCTTGTCCAAATCAAAGTTACCACGAGAAAGCACTCACATTGCTCCCGTATGACTGCAACTGCCGGCTAATATTCAAAGCAACGCGTCTCCATATACTTCTCTATACCAAGTTCTTCACCGACGCGCTGATGCTGGCGTCGCTCGGCCGGCAAAAGGCAGAGCACGCTCGGCCAATATTTGCGAACAAACACGGGAAAGCTTTCACGGAAGCGCCTCTCGTATCCTCCCACTCGTTCTCCTCCTCCTACTGCTTTCGATCGGGTGTTATTCGCATACCTACATATACCTAGTTATGTATGAAGCGGGGTATTAGTAAAGGGTACACGACAAATACGGCGTCACTGGCGCGTATACTTATAAGAACACCCGTACGATCTGTGTGCACGGACTGACGATGAGAGCGGCTCGGCCCCGCAGGCTAACGACGTTTACCAGAGCCACTTGTCCCCGTCCCCATCATCGCCCCGGGCGAGCTCTCAGCTTCGGCTGCAGCAACAGCTGGCGGACCAGCAACAGGCCGATGCAGCGGTGGCAGCGTCCTCAAGCGCTGGCGTCTCCATGCACACAAACCTTCACAGCTCGATGCACGTGGCCGGGGCCGGTTCAACGGTGCAGCCGCAGCAGCAGCACGGCGTCGGGCCTCCTATGTCCGCGGCCAAGCTCTACGAGGTTCTCAACGCATTCCCGCACCAGCTGACCGAGCAGTACGCCCTCAATCAGGGACCCCAGATGCAGCAGCACCTACTGCAGCAGCACATCTCGCAGGTGATCCAGCAGCAGCACCAGGACGGACAGGGCTCGCTAGGCCAGGTACGGGGATTAGAGGTTAGGAAGTTCGATTACCCTTCGTTCGAAAATCGGAAGTATACTTATCGCGAAAAATTTCTGCAAAAACAAGCTCTTTTATTGCGTGCAATAAAAGGTGGACAATCTTTTGTTTTCATAAAACGTTGCATACAAAGACCATACCGTCGCCTGGGAGGAACAAGGTACTATCTCAAATTTGGGCTGAATAAGGTGCTATCTCGGCGCTGCAGGAATAAGGTACTATCTCAGCGCTCCGGGGAAGAAGAAGGTACTATCTCGGCACTGCGGGGAAAAAGTACTATCTCGTTTTTGGGTTGAAAGGTGCTATCTCGGCACCCCAAAAAAATGGTTGTATCTCGGATCAGCACATGAATAAGACTGGTTTTTGCACACTAAGAGATATCAGAGATATCAACTTTTTCCCGCGAATCCGAAATCATTTCTTTTTTTCAAAGCTGAGATACAGCATTTTTTCTGTGGCGCCGAGATAGCACCTTTTAACTCAAAAACGAGACAGTACCTTTTTCACGCTTCGCCGAGATGGTACCTTTTCCCGCTTCACCGAGATAGTACCTTTTCCCGCTTCACCGAGATAGTACCTTTCTCAGCGCTCTAAACGAAATACTTAGTACCTTTCTCAGGGGCCTGATCCTCTAAGCGTACCGTTAGTGCAACGGGCGTATCTCGCTGTGAGACCGTATCCGACGGTGCGAGATAAGTATTGACGGTCGGATGTTTTTAGGAGTGGCCGTACGAATAACGATATAACAATCTGTGTACCGCCAAAATTAGCGAGTGTAAAGCTCCGTCGCTACGACACGAGCCAAATTAATTGTGTCAATATTACAACATGAAAGTCCATTTTGACACGACAATGAATTTTGCCCGTGTCGTAGCGACGGAGCTAACCACTCGCTAATGTTGGCGGTATATTTGGTTATTTGTACGGCCATTCCTAAAAATATTCGACTGTCAATACTTATCTCGCACCGGTGGATGATGTCTCACAGCGAGATACGCCCATTCCACTAACGATACGCTTAGAGGATCAGGCCCCAGCCAAAATTTGAGATGGTACCTTGTTCTTCCCAGGCGACGATATATGATGTCAAACTAGATAATATGACATCAAGTATAGATTGTATAATTTGGTCACCGACATTTGAACATTTTTTTTAAAAGACACTATTAAAAAACGAGTTAGTGAGTGCTGAGGCACCCAAGTATAAAGAGATACTTCTTTGGTGGAGAATATATGAATGTGTATGTATGTAGCTTTTACGAAAAGATATTTTAAATAACCCAATTCGATGTCTCTATAAGGTGGTGCAATTATCGTTGGAATGAGGATATGCAGTTATTAAGCGAGGTTGTCGACTGAAACGTCTCTATTTGTCCGACTCTGTGTCAATTTACCCTTTAATAAACCTGTAAAAATGGTTATTTTGGGCCTATCTTGCTTTCCCGTCGATATATAGCGTTTTTTATGTTTTTAAAAGGTTATGCTGTTCTAAAATTATTTCAGAATAATTTGTATGTGTTCGTATTCATATCCTTAACTTGATTCAATTATTTTCGAAATTTTTTACCACTTTTTTACCATGATATACCCGAAATCATGAAAATTGAGATTATATCGTAATGTCTTAATATTTCGAGGTTATGCGTGCACAAAATCAAAAATAATTATTTTTGCATACTTTTCATGATTTTTTAAACAAGCCATAATTTTTTCCAAAATTTTTGCATCTTAATTCCATACAGATTCATCCAAAACACTGAAAATTGAGGTTCTGTTTTTACATCAACCAACACCTCTCTATTTGTGCTCTGCGATTATTTTTTATCATAAGATCATTGCTCACGTCTTGTCAAGCGCTGTTTCACACTACTTCTTATTTTTGGCATTTGTTTTCGCATAGAAGATCGCAAAAAACCTGTTCTACGGACCTTTTTGACGTTTTTCCACGTAGGTTCCGTAAAAATTGGCTTTTCAAAAATATACTCAGCTATTTCTGCTATTTTTCTTATAATTTGAGTGCCCTTGATGTCTCTTGAAACTGTTAAACATATCACGTAAACGGAAATACGAATATTTGAACGGGGTAACCAAACGCGACTAATAACAGCCCCTTGGATATTACATGTCTGATGTATTCCATCAAGTTCGTTATAATTATATATGTTTTGCGCCATAGATGTATACACATGGCTTTATGGTACGTTTCGAGTTTCAAATGTGGTGCTTTATGTTATTGCAGGGGATGAAAATCGATTATGCATACTTTACAAAAACAAAGCTCTGAGTGTATATTGTACGTGTGGTCGATTGAAAATGTCAAATTCACCTCTACTTTTAATTATACCAACGCGCTGCAAAATAATTACATTGCGGGGCAGGTTGTTTTAATTATAATGTCGTCTTTTGTGTGCTATTTCAGAGTAACAAAAGTAGTCGAGGGAAAGAGATGAACACAATTGGTCTACTTTGTATCTTGTAATTATTTCAACTATTTGAAGGGAAGGGAAAACAACTTTAATGAATGCTACGGTGAAATTCTTAAAACGCAGCAGTTTCTAGTACTTTTGCTCCCTTGTACAGAATGCATTGCAAGGAACTGAAATTAAATTCGTCTTGAAACGTGTAAGAAACATACTTTATAGCCTAAGTCTGAAATAGTGCATGTAATTTATTTGAGTATTCAATCGAACGATTTTCATCCTTTGGTGTTTACAAGTTTTGTTGTAACTTGCACACTAACAGAATTCAGGTGACTGTGCAGTAAAAATTTAGAAAATGCACTCAAAGAGGCAGTCAAAAATCAAGAAATGCGCAGTATAAATAGAAAATTGTGCAGTTGTTATTTCATACAATATAGTTGAAATGAGGTACTGAAATAACATTCAAAATTTTTTATATCATTTAAATATGTTATCATGTACTTCACTAAATTATCATTCTGGAAATTGTATCCTTGATGATTGAGGTTATATTAATGAAACAGCAAATTACCCTCAATTTCGACGGATGTTGAATCTTCACGTAAAGATATTGATCTTCCAGGGCTTTGTTCCAGTTATCTCTTGATTTTCAACTCATTTTCTGCTTTCGGAATATTTTCGAGGAATCGAAATTTCAAATATTCGTAAATCATATTTGCAATCTTCATTTTCGAAGCAAGTCCCCCCGTCACGGGGTCTTATTTCGGTCTTCTATCATCGAAATAGCTTTCGAGATTGACTGTCACATGTATACTAAAAAGTGACAAAAATTCACAAAAATGTAACAAAGGCCCCCTCGCCCTGCCCCGCGCGAGTAGGATGACGGCCAATCTCGAAGGCTATTTCGATTATCGAAGACCGAAATCAGACCCCTCCATTGGTATTCATCTTTTCTTTAACATTGTCAAATATTTTAAATTGATGGTATATAGAGTCTAATATATTTTTATCATGTTTTACATATTTTTCTCCTAATTGTTGTCGACGGTCTTACATGGTTGAAAATTGATAGCGTAAAACAGTACTGTAGTTAACCAATTCCTCTACCCAATTATTACTATAATCGTTAAGGGCAGTCCGAAGACAGTTTACGTTTTCTTCCTTATCTACAAGGTCAACTTGATTTAACAGTTTTACAAGATTATTTATTAAAATATTAGCTATTCCATCACAAAAACAAGAGTAGACGCACATCTTTATACTTCAAAGAGTCGATCAAGCTCCGCCTCGGCTCGATTAATTGAGAATTGAAGGAAAAAACGAAAAATTAGATATCGGACTAACAAGGTACGATCTGATGTTTTGTTTTTCTCCGTCAAATTACGATTATTCTCGCCGAAATCCAGTTTTATTTATTCTTGGGAACGAAAAAATTGTGCGTTCTATCTTTTTTTTAAAAGGTACACTAACAAAACTTATGACAGTAATTACATCACGTAACGCAGATACGCGGCATAATGTTTTACTTTGATTAGGTTAGCTCTCTACACTACCGATCAACAGATATTTTACTTTGTCTGCAATAATTGTTTGATTTAGAGCATTTTCATGTCAAAAAAACATAAGACGAACAATTTTGACGTAACAAAAAATGAATGAAACTGAACTTAATGTTTTAAAGCTGTTAAATCTAGTTGACCTTGTCGATAAGGAAGAACACGCAAACTATCTCCGGACTGCTCTTAAGACACAAATTTATTCGCCTGCATGTACAGACTCGAGCAGGCATTTTATAAAATATTTATAAGTCATACCTGTTCGATATTAAAATTTAGTTTCTGCTTCCAACTTTTTATTTGAAATTTTAGATTTTGACAAAATTTGTTTAATCATAAAAACTGAGTTCTGCTTGTATGCTATTATTTACAATCATTCCAAGTGAATTAGAGAAAAAAGAACTTTTGATAATAAAATATTCGTAAACAATACAAACAATGAAAGTGGATGAAATATAAATGGACAAAGAACGGTGAATAAATAATTTCGATAATTTCAAAGAAATGTATAAGCTAAAATATTCATTAATAATAAAAAGTAAGAATTTAAGAGAATTAAGAGAACACATCGTGACCAATCGATTGGCAAATCCTTTTTTGTGTTTCCTTTCGATGCTAAATTTTTTGTAAAAGTATTTCAATCTTGTTCATTAATATTTCGCTCATTGAATCGTACTAATTTATACGGAACAAGTCGACCATTTTTCAATAATTTGACCATAAATGTTCAATAAAGTCTCATAAACCGCATACCTTATTGTTGCACACATGAATGATCCAATTATGCGACTACCACCAGGAACACAATCGTACAAGAAGCGCAGGCTTATTCGTTCGCGCCCCACTTCTGCTCTGCTAAACTAATTTGCTACTGTAAAGTTCTATTCGGATTGAAAATAAAATGATTCTCTACATGCCAACAGTCATTTATGAATAATATTAAAAAAAAAAATTTTTCCCCACAGCCGTCTTTTTCACAGCCGATGCTACACTCGTTCAATTACGATGAGCAGACTAATAAACAAAGCAAAAAGCAGCAACAGCAGCAGAATATATTCATCGACCAAAATTTTGCCTCAGGAAAAGTAACAGCGGATTACAGTTTGGCGCCAGAAACTCCTGAAATAGCTCAGGGCATAAGCGTCAGCGATGGCAACGAACAGCAAGAAAACAATATCGAATTTGAGAGTCCTATCAGTGACGTCAAGCCCGCCACTTATTTTACCAAGGTAAGCTACGGTATTCCAGTGTAAAGTACCAGACTTATGGTTTTTTTTCATCCAAGCTATTTAACACGATTGGCAAAAATAATTTTTTGGTTGACATTCAATCATCGATAATCCATGTTTATTATTGAAACTTAATGTACAAAACTTGAGCTTGCATCTTCTTATGAAAACCGAAAGACGTCTTAAAAATCAATACCGACGCAAGGTGAATATACTCGTTGGAAAATTTTGTAAAAGATGATTGCAACTAAAAAGACAATTCAGTGAATATATGTGTACCTCATTCAATATTTTATAGAAATTTCTATTTGAAATTTTAATGAAAACGAATTTTTTATGTTTCTGGATAGGCCAATACTTATTGAATTAATTAAATGTTCCTGGATGAAAAAAAAGGTTCAAATTATTTTTACTCATAGAGTTTGTTATTGAAAAATAGTAGATAAACTTTTTTTTTGTACGTACATACCTTTGATATCTAGAAAATTCGTGAATTTACTTATTTCCATAAATAGTACTGGGAGATGTTCAAACTTATTTGAAAAATCGTGGATTGTTGACCTGAGAAGATGCACGCGAAAAAACAGGGCACACGTTGTTGACATAACTTTTAATGAAGGTTTTGTTGGCATGTAGGAGAAATTTTCAGCATTCTATCCTGGCCTATTGTACTCATCGTTTGAAGCCAGGAGTTCTTTACAAAGAATAATATTTTCATGCATGATCATGCAGCATCATGCTTTAAAAAATTTGACTCATTTGAAAAACATTTTCATTGCTTTTGATTAAGCTTCGCTGTTATAAAATGACAACCTTTTGAAAAAATGTTAATGATAACTCATGAAATAATATCAAAACATTTGACAGAGAATTAATAACATTTTATTGGAATTAATCGAATAAAAAACATGATTTTCCAAAGAACATAGTTTTTGATTCCTCGAACGAAGTTATGGGTTTGCAGAAGACAGTATTTTGACATTTTAATCGATAAAAAAATGAATTTGTAATTAAGAATTCGAAACCTCTTACAATACACTTGTGTATTTTCGTACGTATCATTTTTCCATTGGGTGCGCGTGTGTACGCATAAAAAAAATTTCACCTGCACATGCATTACTCCATACGAAAAAAACCACTGCCGCAATAGATTAACAGAAAGGTTCCTTAATACCTATTCTTTTGCTTAGAAAAAAAAAATGACGCATCAGAACGATTTAAACTGGAAAAAGCTATTCTTATGCTCGAGTGGAATTGTATTGAAAATCAGATTATAATTATTTTTTGGATTAAGGAGTAACATATTTGAGAAAAGGCCTTAATTTGTAATAATTTATTAAGTTGCCTGATGAGATTTGACAACAAACAGATTACATAATGCGAGATGAGGGTATTTGATGTCGGAAAAAAATTATTTCATCAAAATTACGGTGTAACAAAATTTGTCAAAAAGTCGTTTAAAACATAGAGACTTATTTATTTTTAATTCGATTTTAATTTTTCAACAACGATTATTTTATTCTTTGAACTATTGCCGACAACTTTATTGATTAGAATTTTCAAAACAATAAGTATATACAAAAAATAGTATAGTTGTTAATTCCCAAACGATTAGAGACTGAGAACAATTAGAGCTAGCTTTTTTCACACTTAAAGTTTCGAAAATTTAAATCGGTAAAGTTGTGGGCAATCGTTCAAAGAAAAAAATATGCTCCGAAAAATTAAAATCCAACAAAAAATAAAGAAGTGCCTATATTTAAAGTGATTTTTTCGAGAATTGAAAGAATACGCTTGTATATTTTAATTTTATTGAGATAATTAAATATGAGACTTCTCAAGGTAGTACTAGCGATACTGCGGTAGTCAAATGGGCGACAAGTCTCTTAATCTCATATTTTTGGCTGTCAAGTCTATGGATGAGTATACCTATATGTATGGAAAACGCATTTATTTGGTCTGATATCTATTTCTCTCTTCTCTTATAATCTTTGAATCAAAATTTTGAAGTGAGCAAAATACACCTTGTCTTTAGTTTCTAGTGTACCGATTTTAATAAAATCGAAACCATCATTTCTGTGCAAATTGGATTCAAGGTGGTTAATGCGCGACTTCCGAGTCAAATGTGCGACTGTGAATTTAATTTTCATTAAAGTTGACGAAACTAATGAAAATGTCATAAAATATTAATCAGCGAATGAAATAAAGCCCTACTATCAAATTTCTGATAATAATATTTCGTACAAAAGTTACTAGAAACGATTTTTTAAAATTGCATTCAACCTCAAAATTTCTGCAGAAAATGCTATTCTATGCCTTCAGCATAGGAACTGCAAATGTTCGATTGCATTTTCATCAATATCTTTTGAATTAGACAGTCATTCATGTTTTCCAATGTACCAATCTCTTCGGGATTGCACGAGCTTTATTGTAATAGTTTTTTATTTGTTTCTGACGAGCAAAATAATTGATTGCCCGTAAAGAACGTAGATAATGTACTGCTTTCCATAACAACCTATTTTAAGACAGCATAAAAAAAGCTTTTTCTCGAGTTTTATGCAGTCGATTTTACTGAAATTTTGAATGAACGTATATCGTAATCCAATAAACACTTTTACAAAGTCTTATTTCATTCTGACGACAATATTTTTACGCATGAACCACCTTAACTGATATTTCCCATAAGGTCCTATGTTAAACACATTAAAATTCAAACGTTTATAACTTTTTTCCTATGCTGGGGAAGTTCACAAAATTTTAATTTAGTCATTTTTACATCAATATATGTGAGTGAGCCGAATTTAATCAAAATTCAAACCGTCATCCCAGTATAGCTAGTATAATACCTCAAATTATAATTTTTAAGCTAAAAGCGAGGCTAAAAGTATCAAAAACTTTTTTTTTTGGAATCATAAAAAAACTTTTTTAAATCTAGGTAAGGGACACAACTAAATTTCTAATGTATAACCGCCATGAGCATCAGAAAGTATTCATTTTAATCCCTGAATAATTAAACTCTGTCGATAGGTTCCCGAGATATGACTGATTTTACATGAAATCCTTATTGCTTCGTTAATGCAGAAGGAACAAAATAACGTAGCAAAATAATTCACAATTGTCCTGGATCATTAAAATCTGTCGACAAATACCTGAGATGTGACTGATTTATCAAAATTGTCGTATATCTTCGATAAAAAAGAAATGAAATAACATAGGAAAGTGATTCCAAATAGAAAATAAAGCTATTTTATTAAATTTAATGCTATGTGAGATACAACTATTCAGAAAACAAAATTAATACTATTTAACCCCAAAAATAGCAATAAACTGTTTTATGACCATCAAAAATTCTAAGAACAAGCATGATAAGCTATTAAACTTGAATTTTTTTTCAGAGCCGCTATAAAATGATCTTGTAAAATTTTGGACAAGACGTGTAATCAAATCAAATATAAAGTTCATCGCATAAAGCGGTAGTCACTGCTAAGTCGCGTCATGCTTGTATTTTTAGTAACATTACTATGGATACGATAAATGTACTATTATACATTAGAATATGAGAATATTTCATATATATTCCATATAACATGATATTGGTTTAACAAAAAAAAAAGACGATAAAAAAATGCTCGATGAAAACCGTTCACAAGGGCGACTTTTACAATATTGTTGTTCTTCCTGTACGTGAATCCTATCCGATCCGTCAATCTATTATCGAACACATGTACGTACAATAAATTCAGTTTGAACCTGGCCACGAACTTTGACCGCATGGCATTGAGAAAGCAGCCAATGAAAAGTTGGCCCTCCGATAGCTGTACAATTACACACGCCCGCGGTAAATTTAACGCGCCGAGTTCAAAACTTCAGCAAAATACAGATTTAATGACCAGAGGAACTTTGCCCACGGGAGCAAAAGACCCCGAAAAATCGCGGGGACGCGCGACCGTTTCACACGGGTCAGTTCCGTCGACTTTTAATAACAGAGCGCCTCGACGGGCACGTCCCGCGTTGGCCTGTCATTTCACCAGATCGGGGACGAGCAGAGCGCCGCCGCGCAGTTCTACACGACCCTGCCGAACCGCGACGCCGCCGAGAAATTGGCCGCCCTGGCCGCCGCGGGCAACGTCAATAGCCAATTGATAGGCCAGCTGAGGAAGCAGCAGCAGGGGGACCGGCCGATGCCGGCAAACCACAAGGAGGAGCCGGCGGACGACGAGAGCCGGCGGCGGCAGCAGCACGACCACAGGCAAAAGCTCCTCTACCGCCGGCACAAAGTTCGCGAGGAGCAGGCTCGGCGCGACGAGGTAAATTAAATCCCCTCCAGCCTCCGCGACCCCGCGGCCATGAAGGGGAGGGGGGGTCTTTCCGCCACTTTTTGCCCGTTCGCGGGCTGACCCCCACACCCCCTTCCTGGAAGACCTCGCTCGACGCTCCTTTTCGCAGAGTCGCGGCCGATGCTCACCGCGCGAGCGCGCGACGCACACGGCGAAACTTTTTTCGCCATCGCGCTTTGACGAATTTTTAAAAACTTCCTCGCCCGCGTTCGCCGGTTCTTCGTCGCGGAGGCTCGGCTTTTCTGAAAGGTAAATGTGCCGCTGTGCCTTATTGCGCCATCGGAGGAAGAGTAAAAGCGCGCGGGCATGATTAGATTTCCCTGATGGGAATTTTCCCCGAACGTGGCGCGCGGTGTGCGTACCGGGACGGGATAATTTCTGAAGAAGTTTTGGTCTTTTGGAAATGTACGAAAAACGTTGGATCGTCAAAAAATATTAGACCTTCTTCACGCAAACGAAAACTGACGGCATACGGAGCGCGTTAAAATTACGCGGTGACTGTACCTGTGGTGGATTTTATAAGAATTGTACACAGGTATGACGTCGTATATGGCCCCAACTCCTACGTTTCGACTTGCTCTATCTCCGTCGGTCTTTGTTTGCGTGAAAAAAGAAAAAATTCGTGTCCAATGTTTTTTGATAATAATCCTGACGGACCGAATGGAATTTTTCATGCAAGAACCCTATTGTAGAAAAATAACCATCTTTTATTGATTTCTTCCCGCCTGCACCTGTAATGAGCAGCAGTTCAAAGAATAGTAGTCGGACGGGAGCATATCGGCGAATGAATTACGCGGATGAAGGAGTGCTCATTTCTTCGCAATGGCTTAATAGATCATTATTTTGAGTATTTACGGGACTTATATTCATGTGAATGGTCTTAATCAACTTAAACAACAGTATAATACTAAAGTTGAACGTGGCAAAAGAGAGTGATGAATCGTTATATTTTTTCTGTTATGAGCTGATGTGGAATTAGGACCGAACGGAAGAAAATGTGTTGAACTCGTGCAGAGTTATGAGTTGCTTTTTTAATAAGTATCGAACTCCGGCGCGGTCACTAATCAAAACGAACCGAAATTAAGTATTTGCTAATGAACATTAAATAGGTACGTTAAGTTTCTAAAGTTACTCCAACATATACTCAGTTACCAACTTCCTAGAGCGCTTTTTGATACTGCCGTTCTGCGATCTAGATTTGAGCGGAATCGTTTTATAGATTTTCAGACGGTTTAAATCACAAGTGAATAGTTAGAATTATTTACTCATCGAAATGAATTTTTTGACGCTATTATCTCGTTCGGAACGTGCTACTGTACTGTACATGAAAGTGCACAACAAATTTTGTTCAAACAAATAGAAAAAAAAAATTTCTGTGCAAAACAAATTTTTTTCGTATTATTTAGTTAGAAAGAAAAAAAAATGTTACCATACTTTTTTCTTTCAAGTCGATAGATTTAGAGTAAACAAAATTTTGTAATTGGAAAAAACGGGAAACTAACAATTTTTAGCGCTCAAAATCCATATGAAAATATCAAAATATTTATGAGGAAAAATTTTTTAAATACACATTTATATGTGTATGTACAGTAATATCCTAGGTATAGATACCTTTTCATCTTTTTTATTAAAGAACTTGTTTCTTAAATAGTATAAATCATATTTTCGCGTGATGATCTGTACCTAATGTACAGTACTTTACGCAAGGTATATCTGTGGCTTCTCGGACTAATCTAATAAGTCGCATTTTTTTGAAAACCGAGTTAGGACCGAAAATAATATCCTTCTATAGTGTACTTTTTGTGAAAAAACTTTTGGAACGATTCGAACTACCCATTTCCCGTAATTTTCCCGGACTCACCGAATAACTCACACTTGTCCCGGACTAACCGAATAAGTGATATGACAAATAATTGCTGCAGCGAGCATTTATAATATTGCGGCGCTGAAATTATAGTATATTGTATTTATACTCGCTGCACACCTTTAATATCATATAAGTACCTACTCATCATGCATGATCATAAGAGTGAAGTGTACACAAAAAGCACCAGTCGTGTGCTGGGCACGAGTATGATATCATGGGAAAAGCTATTTTACAATCGATTCGTGTAAAATCATCAAAAATAAGCATTTTTTCAGATGCACTAATTATTTATCTCGCTTCGTTTTTGAGAAACAGCCTCGCAAAGATAACAATTTTTTGTTCATTGTTAAAGATGTACTGCACCATTCGATGTAGTATACATGCCAAAAGACATTGAAACCTCGTGAAAGTTTGTTTGTTCATATGGTTCGATGCACTGATTACGAATCCGCCCATCAAAGGACCAATAATACTAGCAAGTGGCCCAAATGATTGAATTTTTTCCGAACTTAAATAGTAAAGTCACTGAAAAATCAATATTATAACCATTTGCTAGCTATTTGTGGTCATTTCGGTGGTCGAATTTGTAATCAGCGCACTGAAAGCGTAGGCCGGCAAATTTTGACGAGTTTCTAACGTATTTCTTGCTGTATGGATACTGTATTCCATATTACAGCTTTCACAGCTCGCATCTTGATCTTTGCGAGGCTACATCTCAAAAAAGAAGCGAGAGAGATACATGGTGTCCACAGTAAAAAATGCTTATTTTTAATAATATTATACGAATCAAGATACGAATTCATGATAAAATCGCGGGGCCCAAGATAATATACTGTCCCCGTGGTGCTCTAGTGAAAAAGTCACGCTGCGCTTTTTCAATTGCTTTTCACACTTCGGAGTGTGCGCAATCCAGTAGATTACGAGCTTGAATTAATAAAATCTACTATTCGACAACAAATTAGCAAGTAGGCGCGGTGTTCTATAGTGTTTAAACACGTCATTTTTTCGAGTTTTCGTAAATTTTTCCGGACTAACCGAATAAGTCGAAAAGTGACACGTAGCGAGAAAGTCGATTGCATTCTTTTATGGCCAATGCAAAATAATAAAGCCTTATTACTAGTACCTAACGTTAGGTATAGTAAGAAACACACAGTTTTAGCGCTAGCAAAAAGTAGCTCTTTAATCTTCAAAGACGTTATTCTCGAAAATCTCAAAAGTGTACTTAATCGTTTGTCCGGGAAGCCACAGATATAGATCTAGATAAAAAGGGATCAAGTCCATTTTTTGAACAAATCGAGTGAGTAATTGATTTCGCATCCTAAGGTAGTCCTTTAAATGTAAAAAAAGTCCCACAAGCTCATTCAACCTATTGTGCGAGATATCAAAGATTGCCAAAGGGGAGAAGTCCAATCGGGAACAAAGTTGTTCCCGGAAGAAGGGGTTAAGTCCACTAAATTTCGAATTTCCCTCAGTTTAACGATGCCAGCGAGGTACACAAACGAATCAGAGTTAAAATATATGCGTGTACACCCGACCCAATTCATTTTTACTTACATTTGATCGCTCCCCAGTGATTATTCATATCAATTTCGAGTCGTAAAACTCGGATTTTTCACTATTTTTCACTGTTTCGCTTATAACTTTGCTTAGAAAGGTCGTCGTAAAGAGTCGCAAAAAAAAAAAACAATAAATGGTTTAAAAAAAGCTACAATTTCTTTTTTTATTCGTCAAAAAAGATGGTGAGGATCAATTGTTATGATCATTTAAAGATTGTTGGGTGGTTAACCAATCAAAAATTTCATTGAATTTGTTGGCTTTCGAGTTTCTTTTAGTTATAACTTTTTACG
>JAPYYV010030051.1:0-16282 GCA_030522625.1 Copidosoma aretas | reverse complement strand
GGGGGGTGTTTTTGTTTGTGGCCGGGGGGGGGGGGGGGGGGGGGGGGGTGGCTCCGAAATTCGGGCGAGATTTTATCTCCCCGGCGAGCGCGCAGGCAGCTCTAATTAAATTTCTAAGGCTCGTGAATCGTTCATCGCACCTTTGCGCATTCATCGCCCCGGTCATTTGAGAGCCGTGAAATATTCATCGGGCGAAAAATGCCGGCGTCCCCCGTACACATCCAGTTGTATTGAATCAAAGGATAATGCACGTTCCGAATTGGCGCGACGACAAACACGAAGCGGAGCGCACGCGATTGCGATCGATATATTATATTTCGCGAGCCAGCGCCGAGTATGAAAATACGCTGCCGAGTGATCCGTGTTATATAGCTCGAGGTGAAAACTTTTAGTCCACATTTATCATACGTATTTGGAGGACCGTCGATAGGTTGATTTCTATTTTTGGGAGTGGATCACAGCTATTCAATCTTTTCATCCGCCACGAAACTAAAACTTATTTGTTCGATCTTGAGAAGTTTCAAGAATAAAACCGATTTCCAACGAAACTAAAGCTGCGGGGTGAACCCTAATAGTTTCATGTATGAGGTACTTACAACCAGGATGCTCGATAAAGGCCGGAGGAGCAAAACCGACTACAGCGACACCCTTACTTAGTACCCACAGTAGTAATGACCCATTTTAGTCGGCCCTAAATAAAATGCTTCTTGGCATGATATAGATACGTATTTATACATAAGTACTGATAAGAGACTACTTTTTCGGTTACTTGGAAAAAAGAAAACGTGCATGTACAAAATGTCAGAACGATTGATCAATGTTACAGAAAATTAATTCACGGATGAAAATTGAGATAAAACGCACTTATATAAGATTGTACGTGCAAAAAAATTAATGGCATATTCCGAGTACGAGACCCGATACGGACGGAGCAAACAAAAAAAACCTGGATATTTTGATGGGTCGATCGAACGAATAACATATCGTCGAATAAAAGCGCGCGTGCTGGTACAGAGAGGACAGACAGACGGTGCAACGCAAACTGTAAACACACAAACCCACACTGCAAAGCGTGATAAACTGTCTCCGGCGCTTTCGGTTAATAAAGCCTATAAAAAGCGTAATTAAAGACGTCGCCAGAGAGAGAGAGAGAGAGAGAGAGAGAGAGAGGGGGGGAGTGAAACGATAGTCGCCGACTGCAGCAGCGGCTGGCAAGAATTAAGCTTCGTCGACGATGACGGCGACGACGATCAAAAGCTCAAAGGCGCGAAAGCTTTCGGTTCGGCGGAATATCCGTCAGCTTATAAATAGTCGGCCGCTAACGCAACCGAGCGCCGCGCGGCAATCTTTCCTCCCGCGGCAGTGGCGGCTCATTCCCGCTGTACAGCCATTAAAATAATTATTCAGCAGATATCTGCACACACCGCTGGGCCACCGTACCGCGCTCAGTCAGTGGTATACCTTCATTCTGCCCTGCATCTTACAGTGCTCGCAAAGTGTATACATAGAGTGTACGAGCAGCAGCAGCAGCAGAGGTTTGGTACACGCAACTACCATCAGAGTATGTACTCTATAGAGAAGAGCCGAGAGCGAAAGAGAGGTGCATACGGCAAGAGCGATTTATCATCGCTATTCAGTGTCATTAAGCCGTGCGAGAGACGTTGAACCTGCACCATCAGAGAGTGTCGGTCTCTCTCTCTCTCTCTCTCTCTCTCTCTCTCTCTCTCCGTCCCTCCCAGCTCCCAGCGTGGGCCCGGGCTATATGATGTAGCGGAGGGCTAATTATAACCCGGCCGGCCGAGTGAAAGAAGGTGGACATGCTTGCACACGCGCGCTGCATCTACATATATACGTATTGTGTAACGTATACGGTATGCGCGTCACTGCACGGCCCAACAAATTACCTCGTTGCTCGTATAACTTCCGCGCCTATCCGGGGCTCCGGCACAAACCGTGTGTCTACCCCAAAAAAGCGGGAGGTGCTTTCCCCTACATACAGCGTCCGAGAAACCGACGATGGATAATTCACCGAACCCCCTTTTCGGAAAGAGCCTGGCTCTTTGGGGCACTTTGCGCACAATAGCACCGAATTCACGCAAGTATACGTATAAGATAGGTATCGTATGTACGGATGCTCGAGTTAGTCCATACATTTGTACGCGCGTATTAAATCAGTTCCAATACCGAGTTTGGTGTGGGGATACCTTCGTAATAGTTGGAAGTCTGTGCCTTCCAAATTTTTTTATTTTTTTCCACGTATTTTTTAACGGGTCCGCGGTCACCGTTGCAAAACCGTCCTGTCATTCACGGAACGAGACCGACTTAGTCCCGCGGTGATAATTAAAATCGTATTAGTAGGTACTCGATGTGTAGTACTCGAGACGATTCTCGGGTATTGAGGTGGAACACGGTTAATAGATTAATAAATAGTTTTCTGCTCATACAAAGTTCTGAGCTACAAAGTTATAAAATACACCTCATTTTTCAGTTTGATAACAAGAGAGTTGGAAAAGGTAATAGTGTAGGTATTACGCCACTAGGTAGGGAAGTAGCACATTCCCGTCCACGTGTAGATTGCCACCGAAGGCGAAGCCGAGGGTGGTAAATACGCGGACGATGATGTGCTATTTCCCTACCGAGTGGCGTATACGATTTTTCTTTATATCCGGCGGGAAGTTCGCGACCCTCAAAAAGTAATTTGTTGTACAATTGAGAAAGAGCAAGTGAGATAAGAGACAAGTATATTGCATCTTTTTACTATATACTGCAGCTACAATCCTGTGACAGTCGTCCAGTCACGTAAAAAATTCAGCTTTACACAAAATTTATGTTCGTAATCTATTTCCCCGTCACAGTAAGTATTGTATGCGGCAGCCACGCTTCTGTGGCAGTCGTTCACTTATCGAAAACAAAGTACACTATCAAGTTTTTGAAGTGGCTATTTTTCTGTATTCGTTGATTTGAGTTGAGTGCACGTACGAACACTAAGTATACAATTATTTTTAACAATTCACTGTGCACGTCTTGAAACATTTGAACCATTTATTTGAAGCCCTGCATATCCACACACCGCACACACTTTATGTTTTAAGGTTATAACATGAATGTTTTGTTTTCTGCCAGCTGCTTAGTAGAATTTTGATAGTTTAGGTGAGTGCATTGAAAGTGTTTAGTTGTAATCACGCTTGTTAGATATTTTTTTCGAGAAGGTTATTGCGATCGTGTTATTTCGTCTTGTTAACTAAATATGGAGCTAAGCGAGGAACAAAGGATTCAAGGACCACAAATATTGCAAATAACTTACTCCTGGAAAATAGAAGGATTCAGTTCATGCAAGAAAAAGTCTGGAGAGTATCTTGAGTCAGAAGTAAGAAATGTTGATTAATTAATATTTACTCATACATTCTTATTTTTATTCATCCCATTGCATTAAGAATTAAATTTGATTTTTTATGATTTAAGTAGGATTTTCGATGTTATAACACACTATAAAAGAAGCACTGGTATTTTAGCTTTCAAGAACAAAGCAAATAAATGAAAAAAATGACGTACGCTGTTTAAAATTAGTTCAATTGTAAACAGAAAGATTATTACGTTATTTAGCCAGTGGACTGAAATCGTATACATAAATTTTGTGTCATTATACAAGTAATGAGTGTAAAATAGCAAACTACACAAAATTTTTATTTGTGTATTTATGTATGTATTATATTATAAAACAACTGAGTATGAAGACAATAATTATAATATTACATCACATCGTATACGTTATTGAAAACTACTCTACTCAAGTTTTAATTGTACGATAATCCTACTCACATCTCCTTATTTTCTACTCTGTTGTTGATCGCCAACTGCTCAGTGTAGTACGTGTTCACTCGATGGATGACTAGATCACACTGAAAACAAAACGTCAGGTGAGCCGCGCAGCTCGTTGCGCATTATAGAGTGCGCACCTCAGCTAGGTCACTGACCAATGACTCACTCAGCTTACTAAGCTCACAGTGTGATATAGTCATTCGTCGAGTGAACACGTATTATACTGAGCAGTAAGCGATCAACAACAGAGTAAGAAATAAGGAGATTATGTTTCGTGAGTAGACTTATTTATCTTTCATTTGAAACTTAAATATAATAGTTTTCATAACATATACGTATTTAATGTAATTATATAATATAAGTAATACAAGTAACACAATAATAATGTATACATAGTAAAGTCAGTATATTTCTTACATGGGTTTTTTAAAAAAACTTCAAAAAAGCATTACACGAATTTCGCGTTAAAAGTACACACATCGTGTGTTATTTAGCCATTTTACTCATATCTTATGCACAAACTTTGTGTACCAAGTACAACTACATTCTGTACGAAAGTACACAAATTTTGTGTAATTTTTACAAATAATAAATGTAAAATAACAAACTACACAAAATTTTCAACTGTGTATTTTATGAAACAGTTTAATTTGATTGTTAATTGAAATAACTTTCAATAGAGAATTAAATTTTAATTGTAATTGTTTGATTGAGAAATTAAATATTTTAGAACTCTTGTAACGACCAATTCTATTAAACTATGATTAATTATATTATTCCCTTCTAACTACCAATTGCATTTTACATTACTGCGATTCCATGATATATTTTATGAATGAAAAATTCTCTACTTTATTATTCAGCTATAGAAATAAATAAAATGCATATTCGTGCTTTTTTTCAGAGATTGAAAATACCTAGTATTGGCCCGAACCACTGGTGGCTGCGCGTTTATCCTTTTGGCTGTTCAGATTCGGATATTGATAACATCGCTCTTTCTCTTGCGTGGGATGTACATCACAAAGATTACATACCAATCAGCTGTAAGTTTCGTATTTATGATAAAAAAGGAGTATGCTTGCAATATAGGCAAATTAAAATAGCCCATCAGGCTCAGGAATTAAAATCTAGTTGTAGTGATACAATGTTTGGTAGATACATGACTCTGGAAGACAACGCTCTGATTATAAATTGTTGCATCGAATGGAAAAAAAGTACATGTCAAGAACTCAATATATTAAACAAGTCGAATGTACAATGTCAATTTCCAAGTTATTTCAACGAGCTCATACAAAAAGGCACATTTAGTGATATCGTTCTCATTGCAAACGATGACACGAGGTTTTCGGCTCACAGAATCGTGTTGGCATCACGGTCACCTGTTTTCGCAGCAATGCTTGAACACGATATGATAGAAAATCAAAAGCGTCAGATACAAATTAAAGATTTCAATGGAGTGACCATCAAAGCTATGCTGCATTACTTTTACACTGACGAAATTAAACTGGATGAATGCGAGGTTACTGAAATATTTGTTGCTGCTGATAAATACTCAATTGAAGGTTTGAGATTGTTGATCGAAATAAAACTCTGTAACAGTATTACTATTGAAAACGTAGTGGACTATTATTTGTTTGCTGACCAATATACGGCTGAGTCTTTAAAATTAGAATCGCTCAAATATATTGTAAAAAATTTAGAAGAGGTGCTCAAAACAGATTCTTTGGAAACGGCAAAAATATCAAGACCGTGTATCTTTGAGGAAATAATAAAATTCATGGCAAGCAATACAATCAACGTCTGAGAAAATAGTGCAGGAGCTTGGATTGAATGCAACTTCTACAAAAATAATTTATGATAAAAAAACTGTAATAGTAGTTTAATTTGTAAAGTTTTTTATTTTATTCCAATGTCAGTTGTCGGAATTAACAAAATTTCTCAAGTTTATCTTGAATTGGTTGTCAATAAAGAAACAAATTATCACAAATAATTGCTTTTTAATGTTATCCCGACAAAAAACATTGGTTTTTATATGTTTGGTTAAAGATCATATAGTTTTCTGGTTTTCTTCGACAAAGGACACTGCATTTCAATGCATTCAGACAAAATGTATCGCTCTTTTGGAACCTGATGATGAAAAAAATCGTCCATCTCTTCGCCCCCCCGAAAAATTAAGGCCAACCACGCGCCGTGAGGAGCTGTGGTACTCTGTTACCTCGGTGCCTCGTTTTTTGGCACCGAAAATCGGCAGATTTTTCGCAGATTTCCTCATATGCGTGTGCATAAACGTGCCCGCGCGCCCTTCGAGAGCGCGCGCCCATACAGCTCGTTTGAACGATCCCTTGATTGCCGAGCGAATTTCGAGCCCCCTTTCCCCGGATCCGGTGATTACTCGTCCTCTCCCTCTCGCCTCGCTCGCAACGGATTCGCGCGCGTTTTTCCTTTTTCGGGTTTAACTGCGTCGGGTAATCGACGGCCCCCCGCGCTCGCACATACGCATACACGCACACACAGACACATCGCCCGATTGGTTTTCATTTTTCCCCGGTAATTTTTTTATCCTCTCCTCCTCCCCTCTCGCCCGACCATGTTCGAACAGTGACAGCTGCTGCTGCTGCTGCCGCCGATGCTTTTTGCCGGCAGGCACGCGAGAAGCGGCCCACATTTCCTCTCTCGCTTCCTCGATTAAAATCCAATACGTCCTGCAGTTGTTTAAAAATAACGCGCTCCTCGCGCACATCGACGTATCATACTTTTGGACGTTGCATATGCATACACGTTACGGATGGGAAATAGAAAAATTGAAAGCCGTTGATACGTATATATATATATGTCCAGTGCCGATGTGTGCTCTCCGCACGGCTTTTAGAGCAGTTGACAAAAACACGGGACTGTCGCTGTTGCTGCTGCACATTTCCAACGTCACAGTCGTCACGTTCGAATTCAGCGCTGTACCCGAAAAAGAGTCCAGAGCAAAAAAACACGTACAGAATATGCTCTGTATATACTCCCCTGCGTCGAACGCTGTATTTTTGCGCGGGCGTGCGAAATATGAATCAACCGCGGTCACTCGAAAAATGGAAAGCCGGTGGAAAACATTTTAAAAGCTCCGCAGGATATGTTTTCCGATCGCATAGCTCGTCGATGACAATCAACCGTTTGACTCTCAAAGGGGGCGGGGTATAAAAAACCCGAGCCGAAAGTGCAGCACACACACGCGCGCGCATTGCCAAACTGGCGAGATCATACATGTATAGATACGTGTCAGCGACAGCATCCGAGTTTCGGGAGCATCACACAGCCCGTACTCCATCTGCCCCGGAACACGTAAGAGAAACAGGGACACGGGAAGAATATGCGATGGAACGAAAAAAACCAAAAAAAAAAAAAGACCAGGGCCACTCGCACGCCCGTCGGACCGGAATGGGAAAAGACTGCACGCATATTGTACATACGTACGTAGATAGCGGAGGGAGTATAGGCATATAACGGGCGGACGGGCGAGCGATGGGAGCAATAACATCGCAACTCCTCCCTCGCTCGTTCCGCGTCGTGTGTGCATATAATATACACACATACGATACATCCCGCCGATGTCCACCCCAGATGACAATGACAGCCCCGGAGCTGCCTCGAGCTGGTCTCTCTCTCTCTCTCTCTCTCTCTCTTTCTGCGGGGCTCAAAAAAAATTTAATATACGCACGGGATCGAACGGACGGGCCGTGAGCGTATAAATATACATGCGTACGAACGCGAAAAAGGCAATAACTAATTTGTCTCGGGCGCGCGAGTGTACGGTACAACAACACGTGCCCGACGTATGGACAACGAGTACAGTTTGCGGAGATGCTGCAGCGACCCTGACGTTCAAAACAGAAGCGCGCGACGTTTCAATTACGCGCCGGGGGTGGGGGGGCAATCGAGATTTCGGCCGGCGCACCGGTAGCGCTTACGTGCCTCCGCTCCGTACCCCCTCTCGACGCCGCGAGGTACTGTACGTATAGTGCATGTACACCTGACGGCGCGTATGGGTTTTAATGCCGTGCGAATATTGTTTTCCCGTCCTCGAAACGACTCGTGTCTCTCTGCACAACGTGGGCGCACGGCCTTTGTGTATACCGAGTCTCCGCCCTTTCCGCGCGTTTCGCAAGTTTTGACGTTATTGCTCTTTCGATCCATATACTATTTCTTCCGTTCCTTGTGCCGCGTTTTTCCCGATATTCATACTTTTTGCGCTGCACTCTGTCTCCCATTTTCCAACGAAATGCCGACTGGTTCTTCTTGCGCGTATGCACGTGATACGTCAAATTTTCAGATCCCCGCAGCCGCACTGGTGAGTTAAATGTCACGGCTCGAATTCGATCGAGCGAACGAGATCCGCCCAAACGCGTGGAAGTAGAATTTCCGGGAAAACAGCGGGGCGAATGAGGTTGTTCGCCGTAACGAGCTCGCGCGGAATAACTGGCCCGCGCGAGGACGGGGTCGTTTTTTTTTCTTTTTTTTTTCGGCCCGTTAAAAAAGGGGTCGGGAAAATATGCAGCACCAGTTCAACGAGCCCTGCGCGATGATAAAAGCGATCGACACCCGATACGTATAATAATGGGTGCAGTGCACGTGTATGTATGTATACGGCAAGCCGCGAAAATATTGTCCGGGCGTGCGGGCGTTCGCCGTGAAAAAACTTTCAATAAGCTCACGCGCGGTCAATATTATTTGATCAATCCATTTTTCACGTCATATACGCACAGCTCGCGCTTTTTTTTTCTCTCCGTTGATAAAACTCCGCCGATTGATCCATCGATTGTTTTTTTTTTTTTTTTTTTTTTTTTTTTTTTTTTTTTTTTTTTTTTTTTTTTTTTTTTTTTTTTTTTTTTTTTTTTTTTTTTTTTTAGTCGGAATTCGACGTTTTTTCCCGTATTTGCCAACGGGATTTTGTCCGTCGTTATCGGAATTTCGGAGCCAGCCGAACGATCCCGCCATCGTCACGCTCTCGAGCCGCTGTTGCAGTCGCAACCAAAAAAGTATGGCTTTCGAAAAATTCGAACGAAGCGCCTGTACGAGTTCTTTTTGTACAAACAAAAAAACAGAAACAAAAAATAGTCGCGGATCAAGTTGAACGACTGCAACGGGATATTTTCCGTCGTTCCAGGACAGACGCAACCGCACGACTCTAGTACACGATTTAACGGCCACGAGAAATTCGACGAATTCAAACGCGATGCGCTCTCCCGCACTCCCGTTTGCCAAAATTAACCCATCGTCCGCTTCAAATCGAGCACAATTGCCTGCACCGCTCTGATTACATGGTGGGGGAAAAAAATCGCTCCTACGACGCGACGAGGCGGATACCTGTACCATGATCGGTATACACGCCCGAGTCTCTCGTACAATGTATTGCCCGAAAACCGGCGTCTCCGAGGGGTAAAAAAACACGCACGAGAGCCGAGCCCTGCAGAGTCGGGAGGGCCGGAAAAAACGGGAATATATTGTATATACATAACACGGAAGAGCCGATAGGCCGGGGCTCGGATTTTTCGGGATCGGCTTCCATTCCCCCCTCGCTCGATCGTCGTCGACAACCCACCCCCACCCCCCCCCCGGTATGCGGCCCCCTCCGGCTCGCATTAATCTGGATACACGAGGTCTCCCCCGCGTACTCACGCACGCAGACACGGACATCAGAACGAGGCACGCACGGGGGGGCTAAATAACGCCTGGCACGAGCGATCGTAGAGTGGATAATGTATATACCTATGCGCACGTATACATACACCGAGGAGAGAGAGAGAGAGAGAGGGGGGGGGGGGGGCGAGCAAGCCCGTGCAGCGGCATAACCGAGAGCCCGCATATCCAGATCGGTGGTAGTGGCATGGCAGCTATGTATAGCGCATATAGGTGGGTATATACTACCGGCTCCCCAGGCTGGCTGCGGTGGCGTGTTTAGGGGTGTTAATTGGGTGGTGTATCGCCTCTCTCTCTCTCCTCCCCCAGTTTCCCGCGAGAGTGTCACAGTAGTATACACGTACACGCGCAGCAGAGGCCGCCGAACCGAGCTATACGCTCCCCGCTGCCGCATCTGTATGTACATATACATATACACGCGCGCCGTTGGGATCGGTATGTATGTACGGGTGAGGGGGGAGGGGGGCTCAGAGGGATCTGACGCTAGGGCTTACTTAGTATTCGATGAGCCGATCAATACGCAGTTCTGGCTCAAATGTTCCGAATGGATGCCATACTCGGGGCTATATAACCTGCCCCTCCTCTCCCTCCCGACTCCTTCCTCCCTATACATCTGCAGAACCGTACGCCTGGGTTTATATACGTACGTATACCGCGCACGCACACACACACACGCGCACACAGATAATATACCTATATACCGTGTACAAGATAGATATGTACTCGAGAGGAACGAGCCGGTCCCCGCAACCCCAACGGGCGCTGGAAATTAATCTCGATGCTCTCTCGAACGTCGACACGTGACAGCCAACCACCATTGCTATCTATGCCATGTAGTATATGTATATATTATTCTCCGCTCTGCAACCCCTTGGACTGACTCTGGCCGTGTACGGCATCATGATCGTCAGCATCATCTCTCCGTACACTCTTTGCGTCACATAGAATAAGTAAGCCAAGTGTTTTTGTCCTTCGGGCTCTTATGAGCGACGCGGCGAGGGAAGGGGTCGGGCAAGATCTCTCGTTTTTGCGCGCTATCGTCTCCTTGTTCTCGCTCAGCGCGGGTGGGGTTGGGAGAACATTTACGGCCGTTCAACGGAGACTCGGGCTGCTCGCCGGGATTTATCGTCGCGCTGCAGCCGATCCGGTGTATATATTTATGTACGTATACCGTGTCCTCCCCCGATAAATATATACAGGATTACTGGGTTAGTGAAGCAGCGCGACTGCTCGGCTCCTCTGTGATGCTCAAAGCTGACGATTGGCGTGGAGAATCATGATTATTTTGTATTTGTTTGACAAGTTTTCGCGATGGAATACGGTTTATAATGTGCTTTTCGAGAATATCCGGATAATGATTGGACACGATTTAAATTACCGATGATTCGTACGTACGTATGGTATAATGTACCCTCGCTACGCTTTGATGTGCTATACGAGAAAAATAAAACGAAATGTTGATAATTATATCGCGCTATACACCGCCACGTGTGTATTTCATATACATTATATACCTACAAATTTATAGATTGATTGCATATTTGATGACGTTGAGCTGTATATGTATGTATATAGGTGCCCGCGAAGAGCGGCGTTTAATTATGGAGAGAGGAAAGCCATGAGCCACGTCGATCGACGAGTGTACGCGCTGCTATTACCGATGTGAGTATACCGTCTCTGTGATGTCTGCAAGCTCGACGCCGACACACACACACACACACACACATCGGACGCGCAAAAACAAACACGCCCTCCCCCCCGTACAGTACACTACGCAATACACATGTGTGTGACTCACGCATACACCCAGTCGGGGTCAAATAGACAGGGGCTGCGTTAAACGTTTCGCATCGGGGAGATGCGTTTATCTATATACGCGGGTGTGTATATTATATATATACGCACGGCGTACTGCCGCTCGCTGATGAGAGTCGAGAGCGAAAGAGGGGAGAAACGTGCCCGGCATCGCTGCCAAACGTACAACATCAGTATACACACGTCGATTATAATACACACCGGCCATCGCCGAAACAAAGAACCTAATGGCCGTTCGGGCGCGTGTTTGTTTTCAACAAACGACGCGCAACGTATCGGCTGTTGATTAATACGCGCGCGCGCCGGATCGTTGCTGCAAAGGATCACGCTCGATCCCGAAGTGTGCAGGTCTCTCGACGAGCAGAAATCAGCGGGATCGTCGAGCGGCGCAGAGCTGCGGGGGCGCGAGGGACGCGGGTGCGCGCGATCGAGCGTTTTCGTTTTTCCCTCCCCCTCCCCCCGCTCGCGGTCCCCGTCCAAGGGGAACAAAGATGAACGAAGAAAAGAAAAAAAAAAAAAACAACGAAGGATCATAGAGAACGCACAAGCGCGCGGGTACGTGTGCGTGCGCGCTAAATTCGTAATCGAGTGCCGCGCAAAGAGTGGAGGGGGGTGGGATCGATCTCGGGCGCCCGAGAGCGCGCTCTCCCGTGTATACTGCACACACGCGGTACTTCATTAACTAATAGAGGTAGGGTAAAGGGAGAGAAGCGCGCGCGCGAGACAATAAAGTAATGGATCGTCGCAGCAGAGCGCGGCCCGACTTTTTTTTCACGCGGCCGAGCGAGCAGAGACTGGCGTATTATGGATGTGTGTGTATATATATACCACGATGGTGGTGCGTAATAATACGTTTATATATATATATACATGCGTGCGCGGGGTATGGCTGTGTATATAGGGGCGGTTGATGGAAGAGAGGGAGGGAGATTGACGCCGTTCATCGGGGGGATGAGGGGGGGGGGGGGGCGGGTTCTTCTTCCTGTAAAGCGCTGGTGTAAGTGTGTAGGACAACGTATATATCTATATCGTATACATAGGGGTCGAGCGAGGAGTATATATATGCGAGATGGATGGATAGATGGATGGAGCAAAACGAGCTTCATTTGCCGCAGAGGGAGCGGAGCGAGCTTTCCTGCAGTTTGTGTGTACAAAAGCTATACTAGCTGTGTATATACACACCTCCCACTTCTATACCTGATGGCTAAGGGGGATCGTGCACGTTGATGCAGTTATACCGAGAGCGACGGACGAATCGAGGGGAGTGTACCAGAGCCCGCGTCGGCCACGCTCCAAATTGAATTCCGCGTGATTTGCAAATGGCCACTTTTGACGCTCCGCGCGGTGCCAGCTATAAACCGGCGAAAAGCTCTTCTCGTGCACGATGAGTCATACGTATCGTCGATGAGAATTTTTCCCTGTACCCATCACCGATCCGACTCTCCCGTCGCCGGCAGGGGATATAATAGCTGTATAGCGCGGACTGGTGGAGAGAGAGAGAGGAAGATGTACAGGGAGGACGACTATACGCGGCGGACAGACTGCGGAAGGGAGGGAAAGCGGATTTACGGGAGCCTGCAGCGGTAGAGTGGCTGCCGTTCGAGCGCGGGCGGTAGAGAGAGAGAGAGAGAGCCGAGCTGCGATGATACGCGCCAGTTGCATTTCTCAAGCCCTTATCGATTTCCTGCTCCTCCTCCTCCTCCTCCTCCTCCTCCCTCCCGCAGAGTATGGGTATACACACCATCTCTACCTCTCGCTCTCTGACGTTCGGTCGGCTCATCCCTCTCCGTACGTATACACCTACTCTGCGGCTCTCTCGGTGATGCTCTCCCGTTACACGTACGCATGCGACTCCATTCCAGCCTCCCTTTCCCGCAAGGCTCGACTATCTGGGATTTCGGATTTTCGGTCCACCCGTATACTGTATACAGGGACCAAAATGTTACTATACGTTACTGCGACGCTGTATATAATGTACTATCCCACGCGGTATACTACTTTGTACACACGCAGAGCAGGGCAGGGACGGGGGGGGGGATGAATTATGTAGGGCGCCGACGGGAAAATGAAGTGGGCTAAAATGATACGGTAATGCGCTCGCCTCTCTCTCTCTCTCTCTCGCTCTCTCTGCATGTATGTATGTATGTGTAGGTAATCGTGCGGCGGTGTGCATCATCGGGTTATCGAGCGCTGTCTCTCCCACCCCCCGACCCGGCGATACTTAACGGCGCCCGCTCCTCTCGCACCACTCGGTACAGCTAGCTGTATAAGCTCCTCTGTCCCGCTTTGAGGGGCAATTTCGAGTTTCCGTCGTCATCGACTCGCGCTTTGTGCACCGCCGCCGCCGCCGCCACCACCACCTATAAACCATACACTTGTAAGTACCCAACCCCGGCGGTGATGCTCTACGAGGCGTCTAACGACTTTCACTAACTCTCTCTCCCTTCCCTCAGCCGCGTCGATCTCGTTTAATATCCTCGTCTCGATCCGCGTATACATCCTGTGTCCTACGATCTCCCTGTAAACACCGCCATATCATCATCGTCCGCGTTTCATACAGAGTGTAACACTTGTACGTCCATTACAGCGTAACGATGAGTTACGATAACCCACACGCACACACATACACTGCTCTGCTCTGTTATCGATTTCGGATTTAATTTATGGAGCGCGTTATACACCTGATGCATTCAATTATTTATACCTGTGCCGCTCAGTGCTCCGGCCCTCTTAGACTCTCGGTCGACATCAATAGGTTTTAAGTGTGTTTTTTTTTTTTTTTTTTGTTTTTTCGGAAGGGGAAAATTGAAGCGATAGTTTGACACTTGCTGGCTCTTGCGTCAGTCTGCTTTTCATTTTTCCTTCGTTGTACTACCCGTCTGACACCACCGCGACTCGTACTCCTTAAAACCAGCATATTCACCGAACCGCCGTGTGTATACAATATGACGCACAGCGCGTCAACTCGCGGCGCCGCGTTGCGAGTATTGAAACCGCGACTGGAGGATTCGGGGATGGAGTTTATTAAATTACGTCGAACGTATTACGCCGTGAAATGAAAGTTCGCGGGAGAAGCGCTCCCCGGTACATTGTACACGAGTATACGGGCAGAAAGAGAGAGAGAGAGAGAGAGACGAAAGGGCCGGGGGTATATATGGTGTATACGAACGCAAAAGGTGTTTGCACTTAATGGCTCGGAGAAAATGCGAGCGAGCGCGCGCACATACACGGACACACACGCTCGCGCGGGCGTTTGTGCCGTGCCCGGCGCGTCAGAGGTTTTAAAATAGGTTATTTTCCAGGTGAAAGACTAAAGACCCGCTGATGCTCGCTCGTCGCTTGCCACCTATATATTATTATGTTCTGCCTCTATACACGTGTACGTCATATATGTATATACATTCCGAGGGTCGGTGCGGAGGCGGCGAAAAGGGAGCACGTAGTACTCCACAAAGTATAATATACTCCGATGCTCAAAAACACATGTACCTGTAGTATACACTGACAGTATGGGTATGTACATGAATGCGGGTAACGCGTCGTTTGCCCGGGCGTACTATAATCTTTCTAAATATACACGCGTGCATGTGTAAGAGAGAGGAAGAGAGCGCGTTGAAGATCAAACGGGTCCGGTCGAGAGTGAAAATCGAGCGCCGTCCGGGAGTAGAAGGGGAGGGGCGAAAAGTAGAGAAGAGCGGGATTCCGAGATGATGCTGGACACGTATTATATTGTACACGGATGTAGGTGGATACAGTTTACGACTGTCGGACGGCGCAGTTGAATAAACCCCCGGGACTGTGGCTCGATCGGCGCCGGCGCGCGTGAAATCGACAAACAGCCAGTTAGTCAGGGCGGGAGGGGGGGCTAATGCGCTCGGCAAAGAGGACCGCGCGTCTGTGCGGGGGCGGCGGGCCTGTTTCTTGGGTTTTTTTTTTTTTTTTTTTTTTTTTGGTTTCCCGCTTCATCAAGTATTCCAACTAAATTGGGAGTCGAAAGTCAATAAACGAGATTGCAGTCGGTCGGACGGGGATTTTTGTCAAATTGTAACTTGACGAGCAGCACTTTTTCGCCTTTTGCTCGCCCACCACCGGCCTGTAAGCGACGTTTGTAATACGGGCGTACGGCCGATGGAGAGAGGAATACACGCGGGGCGATGAGCAATTTTATGGACGCCGGGGCTTCGGGGGAAGGGGAGATACTGTATAACTATACGTACTCCGTTGGCGGAGCGATAAATATCGATTATACGCGGCGCAAAAGGGGGGGGGGGTCGCCTCGTCGCGCGCTGCCCTGGCGCTTTTATTTTTCAAACGCCCGGGCTTTATTGATATCGGAGGGGGATGATGATGATAATAATTTCGACTCGCCGGCTGATCGATGCGAGCGATTAATTAATGGATTTCGGTCGAAAAACAGCGATCGCAGCGAGGGTCGAGTTGTTTTTAAGGGCTCTCTCTGCCGGTCGAGTGAAAATTTATTTGACTTTCGGTTGATCGGGGATATGTATATGTTACTCGAGCTGTACTGTTTGATTCAAGAGTCGTTTGGCTTCCATGCGGGAATAATCATATTCCATGGATTATACAGCCGCGCTGAAATGGCGTGATGAGAGAAAAATCACCGCGGAGCAAATAACCGAACATTTTCATGACACCTATCGTAAAAAACACACATACACAGGCATACCGGTCGCACCGATCGACCGAGCTCTTGCCAAAGAGTGGAATGACAACGTGCAGTGCCCTACCGAATCACGTCGTACCCGCTAAATTAACACCCCCCCCCCCCACAAAAGAGTCCGCCGACTTTGTCGAGAGCCCGCGATATTATAATTGCCGGCTGTGCGTTACGTTCGGGGCCACGTCGGCGCAATAAGCCCCCCTCTCGAGCTAATTACGACATAAACAGCCGGCGCGGACAGCACCCCCCCCCCCCCCCCCCCCCCGCCCCCCCCCCGCCCCCCGC
>JAPYYV010030049.1:0-12810 GCA_030522625.1 Copidosoma aretas | reverse complement strand
CAGCCAGTGCACCGATTCGGCATATCTGTTGCTCCGAAGCTAGTGATGCTGCTTCCGCGCCACCTACGGCGCTATAGCAGCCTCTATTTTTTTTCAGTGTAGAGTTTTGAAGAAATAAACGAAACCTATTTTCTTATGTTAACCAACAAAGGCATCTAAACAATTGATAGAAATTAGACAAATTCGTTTTTTGCGATCCACTTTAGAAATCACGACTGTTCAAAATACTATATTATTAGTTGAGAACTCATTATTGCAGTCTGCTTAATAATGCAGACCTAGAACTTTATTTTACAAATTTAACACTAATATTTTACAGTTGTGATTAAGGTATAAGCAATATGTATAGGACATGTGAATTCCAAAAAATAGAGAGGATTAAGCATTGCAAAGGACTTGTATTTGGCTATTTGAAACTTAAAAATAAGAATACATCTTTCTATAAGACAAGTTTTTATACGTAGCGTTAGCCTTGATTTAGAATTTAGAAGAACGGTTATCTCTCTATTCTCATCAAGTTCTTTTCTTCGGAAAATGCCAAAAAGCTGTCATTTACAAGTTTTATTGGACAGGGGGTCAGTTCTACACAGACCGATTCTACACGCAATGCTTTTTGCACACACACATATACATATATATATATATATATATATATATACCACAAGCGTTGCGTGTAGGATCGGTCTGAGTAGAACTGAGCCCCTGTCTTTTATTGGGACTTAATTAAAGCTTTTTGGACACATTGTAATAGATTCTAAAAATATTGTCACATCACGTATGCTTGTGTGTAGATATTATGCATTATAGGTTGGGCCACACAGCTCAAGGATACCAATCGCGTAATCACGGGAGTACTCTCTTTTAACAGCCAATTATATCATTTAAAATTTGTTTGGAATATTTAGACATAGGATGTAACAAGTTATTTTCATAGTTGTGCCTTTTATTTGAACTATGATAAACATTTTGTATGATATTGTCAAGACAGTCATTGAAACATTTTCAGTATTTGTACTAATGTATTCAGTTAAAGAGTAATTTTTTTTTTTTATTTTCTTGATTTTGAATTGCTACCGCTGCATCAACTAAAATGTATAAACGTTCAAATTTGTCTTCATTAGCCATAGGTGCTACTGATGTAGGTGGAGAGTTAAAAGACGCTATTTTGTTTTCATTCCTATGACTATTTACTTGTGAGATGTACGTGGCTTCATTGAAAGACCTCCAAAAAACTGTTTCATCTTGAGATGATGAACACCTACTCCTGGAAAAGAACATGAATACAGATTATATTGCATAAGAATAGGTATTTTTTTCTGTATAATGCCGTATAATATACGTATAAGAAAGTTAATACAAGAATATTTATTGACATTCAAAAGATCTATGATTCTCGATGTGTGTACACTATAATAAAGAGGATTGACGGTCAGATGAAATAGAGAGATTAAAAAAAAAAGTATTAGTACTGTGTGTTACGTTGATAGCCGCTCGCTTCTTAATAATTTTTTAGAGTAAGTTTTGTTAGTAGAATAGTTTGGAGAAAACACGATGCATAGCTAATGTAGTACTTGAACTTACATTTTTTTGGTTAAAGTCTTGAAATCAACAATTGTATATCAGATTATAGATACCTAATTTTGTAAGCAAAATCATAATAGCAACGTTTGAAACGTATTGTTTATTTGATTCAGGTGGTTCTTTCATGAAATGATTGTGAACAAAATTGAACAAAACTTTGAGGGATTGTTTATTGAGTTACACTTCTCTCGCCCTAAAAATTTAAGATAAGGTTCACGAACGAAAACGCGAAAAAAAGCTTGGTGAAAATTGCGAGCATCATGTGAGCTCTTATGGAGGGCAGTATATTTTTAACGTTCTTTACAAAAATTAATTTACTTTCATTGAACAGAACGAACGCAAACAAAAGAAAAACTAACGCAAGAAAGCTTATGCAATTCTGAACCGACTGACATCTCGAAATTTATAAGTACACGGTTAAACGCAATTTTACAAAACCATCACAAGAAACTTTTCTATTGAACATTATGATCTTAAATTTTGTGTGAGTACTGTAATTTAATCAATGAACAATATCAACTAATAATTGTTTGAAATTAAGTAGTTTTAAAGAAAATTCATTTAATAGTCGCGCATTTCACTCGGGAGTCATGAAAGAACCACCTTAAGGGAGGTACATTGACAATTTTTGAAACTTCCATTACGAAGAAAGTCAAATAAATCTTATGAAAAAACATGACAATCACTGTGTTTTGAACATTGAGCTAAAGTAAAAAAATCCCTAGAAAAGTACTTTTAAAAGTTGCAACAAGGTATGTTTTAAGAGTTAAAGAAGTTTCTACTATCTCTTGGTGGTTTTGACCAAATAAACCGATAATATAATTTTTTTTATTTTAAATTTGACGTAACAGAGAATTTGGACTTTTTTTTATTCAAAAGTAAAGGGTTGTCACCTCAAACTTTTTTAAGATTGCATGATTCGAATATTTGAAAAATTTGATACCTAAACTTTTAATTGCAAATAGGGCAAATGTCGACTTTTGACTGTAAAAGAGAAAAGGTGTCAAATTGGGGCTAAGCGATAACCTAGTGATCAATCAAACTAATGGCAAGTTTTGATTATCTACATAAACTTGGTCACCGACCTACATACAATTTTATTTTGTTCACATGTTTGCACATTTCAATTGTAATTTTATTATTAATATTTTGATTGTGTACTCGATTTTAATTCAACTTAGAGAAACAACAACTAAACTATGCAATATGTAATGAATTGTGTAATCTAGACAAAAAACTGACATGTGGTATAACATTTACAGTATTTTTTACAAACGACTGATATAACAATGAAATTCCCTGAAACAGAACAACTACTAGTTTAAGGAGGTTCCATAGTCAGAAGAAGCTATATTCTAGAATTATTAATAAAGTAAATTGTGCAAATCTAATAACATAAAGCTCATTTTTATATTACACGAGGGTGATCATTGTGTTAAAAAAAATATTTTTTCGTAATTTTTTATTTTGCATGCCAAGATATTATCACTTATAATAGCACCTTAACTAATCTCATGGGAAATTTTCAATTTTAATTTAATTTTAATTTACCAAGGCTTATTTTATTCTCTAAATGATTTGAGATAGGGTTAACGTGACAAATTTTTTAACATACTTAACGTGTCTAAAGTTACAAGCAATTGCTCATACAAAAATGTAAGTTTCTATTAGTTTCCGTACAAACAATTTCACGCGACTTTAGATCCGTTAATTATTTCAAAAAATTTGTCATGCTAACCCTATCTTAAGCGATTTAGAGAATAAAACAAGCCTTGGTAAATTAAAATCAAATCAAGATAAAAAATTTCCCATAAGATTAATTAAGGCGCTATTGTAAGTGATTATATCTTGGCATGCAAAATAAAAAATTAAAACAAAAAATTTTTTCTAACACAATGATCACCCTCGTATAATATGAAAATGAGCTTTATGTTATTAGATTTGCACAGTTTACTTTATAAATAATTCTAGAATATAGCTTCTTTCGGCTATGGAACCTCCTTAACTACACAAATGGACATTCACGTTTTAGGCAAACTTTTGTAACAAAGTGTGTTGGATGTGTTCGATTAACAAGTACAAAAGTGTTTAAAGTTTGATTGAAGTAATGTCATTGTTAAGGACGTGGCAAATCATAATCATGATCTGGTTCCAGATGCCATTATGATTTGAAGAAAAATAAGTTATCCCCTGAAATGCAATGAAAAGCAACTGAAGATGTTTCGATTTGTCTGTGAAAATCGATAAGCAGTAATATAGTCAAGAAAACACAACACTAGTTGATCCGTGCCTATTTATCACTTTCACAGAAGACTTTTCTTTACTTCAATCAACTTTAAAATTTCATATCTAGCGTGGATACAGCCATGATTTAGAAATTGTCATATTTACTTAGCTACAATCCCACGCTAGTAACAAAAATGGTAAATAAAAAAAAAAATTACCAAAAAGAAAGTATGTGCGTATCAGAATGAGATATGTTCCATCCAGTGCCTCCAACTCCACAAGACTTTTCGTGCACGCGCAGAGGGACACTCGCTGTTTCTCTCTCTGACGCTTAAAAGGAAGAGCTCCCCTACCTTCACTTCAACCTAATCTCCGCAAGCTTTTCACAACTCAATTACAACTGATCGTATACCACCGTAACTGACGATAGTCGAGTGGGCTAATCGTTTGACGTCGGGTCTTCGATTCCAGGCGTTGTCATTTTTTTTGTTTTTTGTTTTCATCATAATTATTATTTATACTGTTATTGAGGGGATCCAGAATATGTTCTTTTATCATAGTGATCTGCTATATCGAGGGATCTACAACTCATTATTAATATTATTTGAACAAGATCACATGCACTACGTAATAACATTGTTATTCTCAATTAAAAGTTTGATTTCGATACATCAACGACAGCATGAGAAAAATTTTGCATTAAAAAAATAATAAGTTTTTGGTGCAAGAATTTTTTAGGTTGTCATTAATACATAAACTTCCAACTTTACATCATGATTAATTATGTTCTAACAAAGTTCATGTGATCTTGGGTTTCAACCAAAATCAAAATAATAATTATAGTTAATTTTACCGACTATATTGTTGAACGTTCACATGGGTCATTCTTTTACAAACCGATCACTTTTCTGACACACAATTTTTATTTGGCTATATTTTTTTAGGAGTTCTATTCATGAAAAAACGAGTGTGTCTCGACAGTCAGAAGATGTGAAAACATAAACTTAGCAATATAAAGTTATGGACTGGCGTACTTCAAAATACGGACATTATAATGATTTATAAAGAATATAACAATGATAGTCAATAATATTTAGTAATAAAATCATTGATTTAAGTGATGTGTGCTTAGCTAGTATACTTATAAGTGCTGTATTCAAAATGCGTATTTTTCATAACAGTATTCAAATAGTTTGTCAATCCAAGTATTGGCAATTTGGTATTGAGGTATTTGTATTCCAAATACATGTCCCTTTTTACCCGTTATTTAAGCATAGCGGTAGAATGTCAGCTTCGTCGAACAGCTAAGTTTAGCAGCGCTGGCCGTGGTTAGGACTTGGATCGGTGACCGTTTAACTCTTTTCGTTGCCAGAGCTGTTGATTTTTCTAATCACGATTGCTAGTCATATTCATAATTATGCGTATACGTGAATACGTATGTGTACATATAGTAATTATAATAGTGTGTAACTGATAGTGTACTTTTGATGAGACTATCTTGTTACAGTATTTCTTCCTGTTATATCATGCATGCGTCATCGACTCTGCTCCTGTACACGGAGACAAAATGTATGGGCCAAACGCATATTCTCATGTGGAAAAAGTCCACGGTGAGCGGGCACTAGCGTTTACACTATACCGTTGATGCTCTTGCCGTCTAGACGCGATGAGTATTGGCGTCGTGCACAATTCTGAAACAGCGCCCCCAGTCGAGGGGCTTGGGAACATTTGGCATATAATAGAAAAGTACAGCAGTATGAAATGATCGATATATGTTGAGGTTAAGACCAAAACAAACCCAACATATATCTATCATATCATATTGTTAATCTTTTCTGTTATAGGCCAGACGTTCTTAAGTCACTCGGCTGGAGACACTGTTTCGGAATTGCGCACGAGACTATTACAGGCTGCGCTATAGCCAAAAAAAACTTCCATGGAGGCATTGGTTTTTTTTCCATTGCCTTTATGCGTTTTTACTTGGAGAAGTGGGGGTCTCTTTCCACTCTCCTCTCTCTAGTTTTTTCCATCTCTTTTGCACCTCTTATACTAGTATGCCGATTTAGAATCGTAAGTAGGTGATAGATTGACCCTACCTAGGGAGCCTAGTTAAGCTACCGAGGTCCTAGCGTGGCTAATGTATAGAGTTTTGTTCTACGCCTTATTTTTAAAGTTACTGAGGCTCCCTAGGTAGGACCTAGCTGACTCCCCGTTACTAAGCCTATACATTAGCAATGCTAGGACCGCGGTAGGTTAACTAGGCTCCCTAAGTTGGGCCAAGCTATCGCCTACTTACGATTTCTGATTTTGATGTTCTAACCCATAAAAACGCACATTGCGCACTTTGAACGTGATTTATCTGCGATTAAAAGAATAATCATAACACTTTAAACAGTCATTCGGCTTCCAAGTTTATTCATTGACATTATTTTAAAAAATTCAACTGTAAATACCCTTTTATTCGACCCTATTATTTGATATTCGGTGTAAGCTCTGTTTGTTTCGTGACATCTCGGCCGGTCCATTGACGAGGAAGGGCCATGAAGATGAAGGACTTTTTATTTGCAGGGTGTGGAAGCGTGAAATAAATTATTTAATCTAAATAACTCTAGCTTTTGGTGAAAAAAGTAAAATATATTAAAAACTCAGAACTTATTTACAATGAGTAGAAGCATTCTTCATCGCTTTAAAATAAATCAAAATAAGCGATAAACGAATGAGAAACATTGTTGCATTTAAGGCGATATAGAAAAGGAACGAAAACAGCTTACGACAGTTAAGTTGTGCTGAGCGAGCTTGGCGAGGCGAACTAGAAACGACATCAGAGAGTCGACCTGGAGCTGTACGAAAATCAAAACAAACTAAGTCTGCGCCAGTAGTGCTCTTGCATGAGCATGGTGCGTCCAGGCCATCTCGGAGACAAGAGAGCGAGAGCGTCGCGGCGGTTCGCCGCGAGACCGCGGACACCGAGCCGCCACAGCGCAAGCGGGGAGACAGTAACTAGAGAAGACAATAACAGAAAATAATATGCCAACCATACCCGAAAACAATGACTAGTTTACTGTATCCTTGTCCCAAGGCCAAGGGCAGCCCTGTTAGTGCGAATTCACAAATTATGCCGTTCTTTACTGAACAAGCTCCATAAACTATCAACAAACTGGGGGAACCGGGTCTCAAGATTTCGCCACGACGCGACGTAAAGCGCTGCACCTGGTGTATACTGGATATTGGAAAGAAAACAGTTAACAAGAAAAGAGAGACAAAAGCTGTTACACTGGACACAGCCTATAGCAACTGCTGTATACCTATATAGATCAATATATCGGTCGTGCCCCTCCGTTTGGAACGCGGAGGATATTGCAAGAGGGAGAGAGAGAGAGAGCGAGAGAAAGAGCGAGACGCGGAGGATGCGTCGAGGTGGGTAAGAGAGAGCGAGAGAAAGAGCGAGACGCGGAGAGAATATTAGGACGAGATGTATGCGGCGGGGGAACAACTCGCCGCGACTCCAATCTCCCGTTCGAGACACCCGCTCTCTTATCAGCGTAGGTATTTCTCCGGTCGGCTTCGTTTGTATATTATATAAGCAGCTCGTGGTGAGGAAAGAGTATAGACAAACTAACATATATGTGCAGCTGTAGCTACTGCCATATCCCAATATATGTTCAAAGTGTCATGCGAAACGGGGAACGCTAGAAAATTTTCACTACTGAAGCGAAAAGCCCCAACACCGTATAAGATGTTTTCACATGAAATATATATATATATATATATATATATATATATATATATTACATAGTGTCTCTGTCTCCCATCACTTCTACTGCCTAAGGTGCCCATTGCATTGCACGGTCTACACTATATCTCTCTCACTCGTTCACTTTCTCACTCCTGCGTCGTTGGCTTTGTTCGTCCAAGCTGAGACAGCCTACTGCTATACCTATATCTGTTAAAGCGTTACGCGAAAAAGGACAACGCTTGAAAATTTTCACTCCCTGAACGGAAATGTTTAGGCCTTGTATAAGATGTTTTCACATAAAAAATTGCAAAACCTTTGATAGATTTGCCCAGAAAATTCAGTTGTTCATATAGGAATACGAAAAATAAGTGAACAGTTGAATTTTCTGGGGAACCTATCCAAGTTTTTGCAATTTTTTTTGCGATGAATCCCACTGGGTTTGTTCAAGACAGAGAATGAGCCCAAAAAATTGAAAATCCGATGTAAATTGAAAAAGATCAACATAATTTATTGAATTTTTTTTCAACCTTTGGTATCTAAAAAATTTAACTACAAAATTTAAAAAAAAAATACGCATATTTATAGCAGTCGATATACTATTGTCAGGTTTAGTGAGATTCTCATAACTTTTAATAATTACACTATAATACAACATTCAAAATATGCGCTGTATAGGGGTGATGAGCCACGGTAACAGATGAGTGATGTAAAACATCAAGTTGAGACTGTCTCTAACGACACTTGTATACGCTTTGTCTGAAACCTAAAGGAGACTGTGAAAGCAAGTTACCGAGCTTATGACATAAAAAATATGATTATAGATGACCAAAATTCTCCAAGCAACGTCAGGAAACCTCCTAAAAATTAATTAAACATGTTATGCGGTTATATTACTCCAAATGAGTTCTAGAATATTCAAGAGTTCTGACGTCATATTACGTGATATTAGTTTAAATTTGTCATTTTCAGTTGGTGGATAATTTATAATTAAATTACACCATATCAAGAAAACTTTTTGGCACGCGTATTCAGTGCATTATTTTTTACCGAACAGAAAATAATTTGAAAATCATGGAACTTCTCTATTGCAAGGTCATAAAGATTTTGTAAGATTAGATTTTTTATCACAACGTTGAACGTGAAACAATTAATTTTTTTTTAAATAAATCTATATTTTTACCTACACACCCGTACACTCTCTCATTAATATTGATCGGTCTTAATCTTGATCGTTATTTCTTGGATTTTCAACAAAAAACATGTTTTACCTGTGTTGAAAAGCGAAAAAATCAAATCATAAAAAAAAAATATTTGGTAATATCGACAGAATCGAAATTAAAACAGGTCGATGAAATCAATATTCTACTTTGAAACAGTAATAGATATTAAAAAACTAAAAAGTCTTATAGCGCCAAATCGATCAAGGACCTTCTGTGGTGTAATTGATTATATGTATTCGCACTTATACACAAAAATACAACTTTATTATTTTGCTTCTTCGTAGAAAAAGCTTTGTTATGGACGAAAAATCACTTATCGAAAAAGCATGTTATAAACACGTTTTATGAAGTTGAGAATTGAAATACACTATTTTTGGAAAATGTCCGTTTGTATGTTTGTGTGTATGTGTGTGTGTATGCGTGCGTGCGCGCGCACTAGCAGTTGCATCTCAGGATTTTCTCGACTGATTTTGATCTAACAGTACTCAATTTTTGTTTTTGGATTCTTATCACCGCTGCAAAAAATTTTGAGTTTTACTGTATATTTTATGTTTTAATTTGATTTTATCGATTTCTCAAAATCGATTTTTTCGGAAAAGTTGATTTGTAACCTATCAATTGTTATTTAAAGATATTCTTCGATAGGAATTCTAAAATATCACAAAATTATAAACAAAAATACGTATTAAGGGTGTAAATAGGGAATGTAAATGATCAGTTATCTCTCAGGATTTATTTAACCGATATTTATCGTTGTTTTAGGATATTTTTCGATAGATTATCAGTGAGTTTTTCTTGTTTGTAGATACTTATCATTGCTGAAAAATATCATTTCAATTGTATCGTATCGTTTTTTTTTTTTTAATTTTCATCGATCGATTTCGGAAAATCGCTTTTTCTTAACAAAGTGATTTTTTTGCTATTAAACGTTATTTTAGAATATTTTCTGGTTAATGGTTAAATCTTGAAGATCATTAAATTTTCCAACAATTGTCTTTTTGATTCGTTCGACCATGGAATACGACTAGCTATTGCGATTTCACTATGTCGGACATAGGTGTTTTTATTTCTTTCGCCGGACATACTAAATGTATTCTTCCGTTATTTAGATTTCACAATTCTTGCAGTACAATTACTATTTTGGTAGCGAAGTTTCTGTTGCATTTACATGTAAAAAACGTGTATGTACAATTTTCCGTCCAGGAAATACTGGGATACGCATAGTACGTATTTTTACTCATACACACTCTCATCAATTTTGTTTTTTTTCCGATTAATAAGCTTTTGTTTCATAAATTTCGGAATCGTTCATATTTTCCATCATAAAATATTCTTAAAAAAAGTTTAACATCGAACAAAATGATTTAAAAAAATCCATTCTCCAAGATCGATAATATCGAAATAAAAAAAAACAATTAATGCAACTAAATTTTATTTTTTAGTGTACCATGCTAAAATAGTTAGTTTTTTCTCTCCGTGCAGTTGGGTTAAAATCAGTCAGGGAATCGTGAGATATAACTAATTATACACTATTCATACTTATACACCCATACACACCCTTATTAACTATCTTTTTTTGTTTATCCAAAAACTTTATTTTTACGGAAATTTTATAATCTTCAAGATTTCCTACCGCAAAATATTTAAAAACATCTTTCAATAGCAAAAAAATTCAAGAAAAAAATTGATCTTTGAAAAGGGTTTTATAGGTATCCAAAAACAAACAAAAAGCCTGTGGAGTCAAAATAGGTCGCGGAAATCCTGAGATACGACTGATTACACATATTCATACACACACACACAGAGAGAGGACGAGAGAGAGAGAGAGAGAAAGAGATAGTGAGAGAGAGAGAAAGAGAGAAAGAGTCATACATCGTGCCAAAATAGTATATTTCGATTCCAAACTTCATAAAACATGTATATTGTTTTCTCAACATTTAATTTTTTGTTTATAAAAAATTTTCCTCTATTAGGAAACCATAAGTAATAATCTATCACAATAAGGTTAGGCAATCATGAGATATAACTCATTGTACAAATAAACACATGCATTCACACACACCGACAAAAAGATTTTTTATTTTTACCCATAAATGTTACTATGTATAGAATTTCATGATTTTTCCGATTTTATAACCCAAAATATAGTAAAACAACGATAAAAATCAATAAAAATGAACATATTCAGAAAAATCGATTTTTCTAAATCAATAAAATCGAAATAATTTAAAAGAATCATTTTTTCAGTGGTTATAGGTATCCAAAAACAAATTAAAATAAGCCCTATTGGATAAAAATTAGTCGAGTTAATCCTGAGATACAACTGATTATAGACTATCAGCTGGTGACAGAAAAAAATCAACAATTTCTTACGTATGACAATGATATATACAGCCACAAGCAACAGGAAAATGTATTAAATGACATGCATTATGCATTAATGCATAGTTTAATACCAACAGTTATTTGTGAAAAAAAACCAGCTTTTCAAAACCAGTTATTACAGTCTGATAATTTGAATAAAAGGCCAGATGGTTTAACACACTAAAAATTTATTGTCCGACGGTTTCCTTGAGTAAAAACTTTTACACATTGAGATTAGTTTGTAAAAAAAAAGTATGTAACTTGAAATAATGTTGAACCGTCCGCCAAGAATAATTAAGTGTAACGCTTGCATAATATTAGAGAAATTTCGTAAGGGAGACGATTTGCCAATATATATAGATGTATAAGTATACATATATAAGTATACAGATGTATAAATCTTAGATACAGCGGTGAATTTACAATATTTTTTCCAATACCTCGGAAACCATTTTTTACAGTATTAAACTTGTTTTGGCATAAACTTACCAATGCAAATGATTCATTAACATGAATGGCAGACGAGGAGAACTTATTAAGGAAACTGCATGACTGTTTCAAATTTGCAAAAAAAAACCATAATTGTTTTACAATATTTTCACTTTCTCGTTTATTTCTCGTAACATTAATATATTAAATAGACGAACTATAGAATGGCAGTGGATTCATTATGGTATTAGTGTCCATATTATACATAAAAAAAATTGTTTTCTCGATACTGACCACTCACCGTGCTTGACAAATAAATAAATACATTTTATTCTGCCATTACTTTCCTGCATTATTTGCTTTAATAATTAATTAAATATTAAGTTGCAGACGATTATTTTATAGCACATTTTTCAAGTGTCCATTATACGCATAAAACAGGTTTTTTTCACAACACTTACCACTTACAATTATTATCGAATAAAATTGTGCTTGTGCTAACATTAGAAAAAAGTGTTACGTATACAATATATTTCACTATCTATTATTTATCAATGTAGTCATATTGCATACATTTGGTAGTCGTAAACACTACAACGATACATTTTTTTTCTTCAGACTATGTACTGTTCCGGTTTGGTGTTGCACTGCGACTGCATTTTTACTTTTTTCCAAGACTGCAACAATTCTCGGAGAACCTCTGCAACATAATACGATTTCTTTTATGCGAGATCTAAAACAATTAAATAAAAAATCGACATTAGAAAAGAACCGCCCAAGGACGATCTCCGGGTCCAGTAGTTTTCGTAATAATTTGCTGAAATTGAAATATGTGTGAAATGTATGTGTTATTAACACGTGTGCAAAATTTTAACAGGTGTTTCCATACTGAATTGCGAACTATTCAGTTTTAAAGATTGTCGATTTAACAGTGCAGTGTATCTATAGTTATAACCTGGGCGAAAAAAAGGCACACTTTCGAGCATAACTTGATGAATTTTCGTAGTATTTCCCCCAAAAAATTGTATGTAATAAACAAATTCCTAAGGAAAAAAACGAGCAAAAGTATCATAGGCCTTTCCATATTAATTATCAAGTAATAATAATTTTAATAACACGTCATCTGGCCTCCGCCGAGAGAAAAGCTGACGCCCTAAGCAACTTGGCAGCACTGCAACATCCTTTTGCTTACTAAGTACAGAACAGTTAGACGACGGTCACGAAAAAAAGCCCAACTCAAATTTGCCCAAGTAA
>JAPYYV010030031.1:0-14466 GCA_030522625.1 Copidosoma aretas | reverse complement strand
CTCGTGCCGAATTTCGTCCCGATCCCACAGGCACGAGGCACACAACGCGGCTCTCGGGGCGAAATTAGCGTTGCGAAAGCGCCACTCAAGCGTCGCTCCCGTTGTCATCGTCGTCGTCGTCGTCGTCTCTAGCCGTTGCAAAAGCCCCGCGCCTTTCTTTCCTCCTTCGTTCGCTCGGGCGTATTTTTTCTTTTTTTGTCTTCCAGCGAGTCCTGAAAGCTATTCCGTCGCCTGCCTTTGGCGCGCAGAAAAGCCCCCTTTCAGCGATCACCCGGTGACACAATAATATCCATTCTTTTTTTTTCGCCCGGCTCGAGTGTACGAGGTACGTTTCGGGATTGCAAAGCAGCCAGCGCGGGCTCTCGTTACGCGGCACTTTCCATTTCGCGCCGTGAAGTAAGTCAGTCAGTCAGTCAGTTGGGCGGGCAGGCTCGGGTGCTAGTAGTACACACGGGGCACACGGAGAGGGCCCGATCGGAATTCTAATCGCGCGGGGACCGCGCCTCGCGAGCCGCGATCACCAGCTGGGCCGACGAAAGCTACTCGCGCGCCGTATTCGGTCGGATTGAGACACTGGCGTAATGCTCTCTTTCTCTCCGTCTCTCTTGGTTCGTTACTCCTTATCTCTCTCTCTCTCTCTCTCTTATTGTTTAATTTGCACGAATGCAATCAAATTATCCAGATGGGAGGGCCACATCAATTGCACGGAGGGGGAAAATCACTCGTGAAATATAATATGATATACGCGAAAGAGTTTCGTAAAACGCGGGAACAAAAAGTAATTTCGAAACACACCGGCCGATAGGGATCTCTCGGCGTGTACCGGCGCAGAGCACTAATTTCACAAAATACCGCCACGTCTGTTTCGTACACGTTGTTTCGTATATTACTTGCTGTCCTATACGCCTCAAACGAGAAACTAAATTAAAATGCCATCGACTCAAATTCACCCCGGCTGCACTATATATATATATCATGTATAATACTTAAACGTAGCGGCGCGCGGAGATCGCGCGGCGCGACAAAATTTCTCGCTCCCTGGGCGCGCGCGACACCCATACAACGACCCGCCAACAATTCGTTCTCGTATAGTTTTCCAGCGACCCCCGGCCCGCAACAGCCGCAGGTAACATATAAGTACTCACGAGGCGTGTGTATATAAGCTACGATCGGGGAGATGTGAGCGCCGCGCCTCGGGGCCAATTATCTCGAGCGATTCCGATCTCTCGGGGCTATTGTATATATAAATGGAGTTCGTTGGTACAAGGTGGGTAAACGCATGAGTCCGGATCGTGCGACGCCGGTATGCGAGACGCGAATTTACGAGCGTGACGAGCGCGGTGCGAGCTGGTCCGAGCTATCGGTGTTAGATCGGAGACACTCACGAGTGTCTGCCCGTCCTGCATGTGTATTATACGGACCGCTGTTGTCGGCGCGATGCGATCTGTCGGACTGTTCGAGTTCCAATATGTTTTGGCGTGTGAAAAAAGAAAAACGATTAATTCAAACAAATCGTATCGCTTGGGCTTTTCCGATGAAGATCTGTATACAAGGTGCGATCGGTCAGAGGTGATTTGTCGCGTATTTATTGCAAATCACTTCATTTAACTTTCTGTGGATGAGCATGGCACGGAGATTTTGATCAGATTTTGAAGTAAAAATAGAATTTTAATACTTTAGGTGATTCTTTCGCCAACGTCAATGGCTCGTCTTACCCTACTTGGCTGTTTCTACTTACAGTGATTCAGACTATGGACTTTCCGAAACAATTTTACTTGTTAACGGAATCGTATGGGTTGCCAAAAGTGTACGATGAAATTAAATTCGACAAAAGAATACAGATATATATCCTGATGTAGTTTTAATGATTTTTTATAATCGTTTGTTTACTTAATCCAAGTAACCGCTCAGCAGCGGGTGCTCCGTATTTTCTCTAAAATTATTTTACGACGGACTTGCGCTTTTGCTCGCACTTTGCACCTTTGACAACAAAATCCACAGCCCCGGATCACTCCTCTCCATCTCAATCGCACTCTATTAAAACAAACTACCTACAACATATAAGGAAGTAATCCTCGTGCCATATATGTAGCGTACACACGGTCGCAGCATTAGAAGCTAACTCCCGGAAAATCCCCATCGAGCGAAAACCAGGAGGCAATCATCACCTCTCCGATTTCCACACCATAAACCCAAACGCGAACCGCGCTTCGGGAATTAAGATTTTTGTCTCGCTCTAATTTCCATCGTCCCGTTTCCGGGTCTCTCGCTCTTTCGATATACTTACTCGCACCTCGTTACGACCCCATTCCCCGGCCCGTTAAGATAGTCCCAACTCCCCGCGATAAGCCAGGATCGTCGAGATCAGCGCGCAGTCGTATACATGCTGGTATATATACATCTGAAAGCCCGACAAGCTATACGTACAAGGCCCATGTACCTCGGACCGGCCGCGCTGAATTCGAGATTTTCTGGGAAACGATAAAAGAAAAAATAGTCGCGCGCAGCAGTGGTTCCAGTCGCGGGTACACACCTGCTCCTTATTTCTCTATCAACGAACGCGGAGCGTGTGGTGGGTAGGTGTCGGGTCTGACGCACGACGGCTGTTACTACTGCTTCTGTATTTATACGATCTCGCGGCTAATTGCTGCCCGGCTGGTGCGAAAAGTCGTTCTCGCTCGTGCGCCGCGCGCGACTTTCCGCATTTCTGCGTCCCTGTGCTCGGGCTGGTGTATCTGATGTATTATGGGTGCATGTACATTTAAAGCCATGATGCGATATTGGCTACGAGGGCAGACCGGATGGACCTTGGGCGAGAGAGGAGCGGCGCGCAATATCGTGAATCCCACAATACCGGGCAGACGAACTTTCAAATCCGCAGAAACGGCGAGAGATTTTCGGACGCCCGCGCGGAGAAAGTGGAATTCCGGCGCGGTGTTGTTCGTGCAGGAGGTTTCGTAATACGTATGGATCTCCGAAAAGTGAGCGGAATCATCGTGATCGTCGTGATGATCATCGTCGGTGCCATTATAATGAAGGATATGAAGCAAAAGTAACGAAGGAGAAGAAGAAAGCTCCAAACGGTGGAAAAAGCAGGCGAACGCCTCGAAGTAAAATAGCGGTCCAGAGTTTCCAGTTCTGGAGCGCAGGAGCAGCAGCAGCAGCAGCAGCAGAAGCTTCCTCTTCCCGGCATTTCCCGACGCTGTTCGCGGAAACGCAGCCGTACAGCAGCAGCAGCAGCAGCAGTAGCCGTGCACATATCAGAGCGACGCGCCTGCTACGATAAAGTCGTAAAGCCAACGCACGTGGAAGCCGATCGGGAAGAACCGGGATGCCGACCGGCTGTGCTCGGGACGTGCGCGTTGGAGAGACAAAAAAGGGCCGCCGAGGCGACGACAACGAGTCGCGCTCGCCTCGCCGATCGGCTAATGGACTCCCTGTCCTCCCCCTTCTTCTTTCCCTCCGAATGCCGGCTGCAGTGAGTACTTGGTTGTAGTCGTTGTTCTTGTTGTTGTGTAGTCTTGTCGGCTCGCAACGCCACTCGCGTTATCTAATGAACGGTGTCATAAGGTACTAGTTTATTTTACCGCTCGCGAGTGCACATCAGGTGCCGATCAGGTTGGCCCGACGCGCGTACGGTATGCCGACCACAAGCACACCGGAGCCGCTGTTATACTGGTACTACTGCTGCCACGCACTACCATTACAGGCATACAAATACTCGTACATCGCAGTCGTCGTCGTCGTTTTGCGGAAGGAAGAGAAGCTGCAGTACAGCCGGTATGGTCGGCTGATTTATCGGTGTCGCCGAGGCGTTGAGCAGGTACCTATTAACGAGCGCCTGCAGTGACGCGGATTACACGAGTTAGCGTCGCTTTGCGGGATTTCGGTTCCTTAAACGTTTGCATCACATACGCTGTGAATGAGTGATGTGTGGTGGATGAATTTGAGTAACTTTCGTTCGGGGTTGGTATTGAACAACGGTAAAGGGCAAAAATGGGAGAGGATTTTTCGTTGTCGCTTGCACCTTTACCTGGCCCACGAAGGGCAATTTTTTATCGCTGCCTCCTCGAGGTTGTCGAAAAAACTTTATAGATGGGCCTGCATGGGTCGTTTTCAAAAGTCTCGGTTTTTTTTTTTCACCACATAGTTGACGTTATTTCAGAATTTTATACATTTTTCAAAAATAAATATAGCAAAATTAACTGAAGATTCGGTAATTAAATTTTTACTGATTTTATGTCAAAGAGCAGGATATACCCATTTATACTTCTTTTATTCTACACCCGTACGTCGGATCAATCAGTCCGGTCTGTTGAGCGTAAGAAACTACGCTGGAGAGACATCAATTGGTGAGATCGAAACTAAAATTTCGATGAATAGAGTTTGAGATCTAATGGCATGCACTTGCTATAACCACTGGTACGACTCTAATAATAATGGTTTAATAATTAATTCTCCATGGTAAACATTATCTACTTATAAACTTTTTTTTTCACCCTTCTCACCGGCACCCGCTAAATTATATTTTTTTTGTCCATACTTAGGCCAAAAAAAAAAAAAAAAAAAAACAAAAAAAAAAAAAAAAAAAAAAAAAAAAAAAAAAAAAAAAAAAAAAAAAAAAAAAAAAAAATATCCGTGCTGCCTGCCAAACGCGAATTAAAAACCTGCACGTCAACACGTCCCGCGGACGCACTCGTAACGCCAGCGTCAGCTGTTACTATACTCCGCGCGTGATTGAAATCAACATCAGACAAGCTGCACAGCAGCCACAGCGGCATCGAAAAAAAAAAAAAAAAAAAGGAAAAAGTTTCCCTAATCGCGGAAGGAACAAAGCGGAGCAGCTCCGCTTGCGCAACGACGCACTTCCTCCATTCCCCCGTCTCGCTTCCTCCGATCGCTTATTCCAGCCGGAGATATAATCTCTTTCCCCCCCTCGTCGAAAGAAACACGAAAAATCGCTGCCGTTGCGTTACCTAGTATATTATGAAGCGCAACATAGATCCTCCCCCCTTCGCGGTTCAATGGAGTTTACGACTCATTGTACCAGAAAGAACTTGCACATTACGGCCCTCCGCTCCCCCACCGTCAGCTGCGCAACAGCACCGCATAATACACTTCTGGCCCAGATTTTTCTCCCCGCTGCTGCGAATGCTACACGTATTTGCATCTTACTGGCAGTTAACAATCGAACGGCGTGTTTATGATAATTCGCGCGCTACTATACCCTTTCTTACGACGATTTCGCAACCGCACGGGCGCGCGACGTCAAAAAACCGTCTCGCCGTTCGAAAACTCTCGGCAACCGACCCAAATTCCCCGCTCAACCGATCCCCACGGCTTCCCCTTTTATCGGTGTTATACAGTTTGGGGCATCGCAAGAGTGCGGAATCGGCCCTGACTCGACGGCCGGGAATACTTGTATAATAGGCAGCGTTTCCACCGCACCGGCATCAAAGTTGCAGAGTCTCGTCCCGAGTCCTGCGCGCGGAAGGAGCGATGTATATACATATACGTATGTATGTTGCAAAGCCTATACACTTGACGCTTGAGTTCGTCGACTCTTTGTGCCTGTCACGTATATAATATAGCGTGTGTGTATTTATAAGTACTATATAAGTGTACAGCGTGAGATGTAACGGGTCAGGCGGTAGCGAAGGAGAAGGTGTATTATGCAGGAAGAGGATTGACCTCGTGAAAGTGCGAGTCGATGACGACGGCAGTCACGGTCGGTTCCTCCTCCTCCTCCTCTCCTGCAGCGCAGCATCAGAGACGACTCAATCTCTCTATCTCTCGTTTGATAGGTGCGCGCGCGAAATGAGCGGCGGTTGTATTTGTGCGCGCGCGACGCGAAAGCCCGGGAATATCATCATCATCATCATCATCATCATCATCGTGTGTGCCTCGTATCGAGGTATTAGCGTTGATGGGATACTTTCTCGAAGAAAGTGTTTCCGGGAGCCCCGAGTCCCAGTGCTCGAGATTGTTTTCGAGATCTCTGTGTGGGATTGATGTATGCGTGGTGGTGGCGTGTTGTAAACAGGTACGTTTGAAATGGAGATGAAATTGTTCGTGCTCTAATCCCGGCTGTTTGAAATGTGTGCGAGTCGAATGCGAAATGATCGAGCTTTACGTATACTCGACGAGTGTGTGTATACTTATAGATATACTGGAGATCGGTACGGAAGGAGGTCGAGATTCGTTTTTCTCTTACCCCCGATCGTACACAAATCCCGGCGTGTACAATAACACTCGCACACCAATCGCACTACGATTAGAATAATATTCCGATGTATATGAGGGGCTGCACAATGCGATATTGCATATATACGTGGGGGATTTTTTTTTAATCCGCGAAAAAAAAAAGAAAAGCAATCGTAAAATGTGTATCTAATATTTTGATAGCCGGTAGTTACCCCCGGGGCTTTCTCAATCGAGCGTCGTGTGCCGAGTGATACGTGTACAACGCGAATGTTATATACCCCCCACCCGCAGCAGCAGGACGTTATATTACTGTGTACAACCCACGAGAAGCCCGCCACGGTTAACGTTGAATATTACGAGTCTAGTGTATAATGTACTACACATCGGGGGGTTTCTGTGTATGCAAAAAAATAAGCTATCTTCTCGAATCGGAGGAGGCGCGAGCGCGTATTTCGCGTTCGTTGGAATAGCAGCTCCTTCCTCTCGATCGTAATGCGTACAATTCTGTTATTAGATGTTCAGCAGCTCGCGAGGGCTCTGTGTGCCGATTTGTATACAGGTACAACTCCCCCTCTCCGAGGATGTGGCGATTACGCGCTAGGCTGCACTCGATCGGACGATAGGCCGGCTCGCGCGTTTTGCATTGTGTTCGTGTATTCAGGAGTAGCGTGCGTTGCTGGGTGGCCGAGAACTTTGGCATTATTAATTTTTCGAATATTCCAAGTTTGCGATGTAATTTTTTTCTGATAATCGAATTTTTTTTCCATCACTAGTTGCATCATTCTACGCTCAACACAATGTATAAATGCGTGGCACTCTCGTTGCATAAAAAGATTTCCTTGAGTAACGTCTCTCGCAAGTTTCGATGAATGAATCATTATTTGATGAAAATAAAAATAATCGTTATTTGGAAGAAAACATCATTCCCAAGTGTTTGAATATCTCTAAAATAATTGTCCGAAAGCGTACGCGCGCATCCAAAAGAACGAAGCGCAGAAATGACGGTATATGTAGAGAAAGGAAAAAAGAAGAGCACGCATATATATTTCCGGCGATGCGCGGGTGAAAGCAAACAACGCGGGCGGGGAACGGGAGAGCCGGGAATTTTTTAAAATTCTTACGCCTCGCGTGCCCCGATCGTATTTGTTTCGTTTTACTTTGAAAAATGTGAATCGTTATTGGCGCATGCGCGAAATATTACGTGATAAGTCCGATGACAACAAAAAATATCGTCTTGCCGTGGGGTCGAGTGCGGTAGCTCACCGCACTGACGATCGACAATATCTTTACGATCAAACGCAGATACAAAGGATACATTCTTATGGACGTTTCACGGCGCTGGCGCGCGCGCGCTATTACAGCGAGCGTGTAGGTGTGCGCCCATGGCTTCTGCGAGTACAATGCACCGGTAGTGCAGCGTGTAAAAAATACGCTGAACGCGATACAGCGAGCGAGAGAGAGAGACCCTTCGCCCGCGTGCGTGGGCTTCGGCCGAGTGTCTCTCGCACGTGTCGCGCGTGCTCTCGTGCACGGACCCACACTCTGCACCCGCAGATAGACGCGCGACACCACGTGGGACGATATTCCGCGGTCGGAGAACTGTATACATATACGTGGGGTATGCGCGATCCAACAGCTGCCGCGGCCATTGTAACGAGAGATAAGCTCCGCGGGTACCCAGCGTATCATGCACTCTGTTAATTGACCGATTCCGCGGCGATGACTCAATCCGGAATGTGGATACCTGTGGGATGTTGCCGGCACATGAACAAATATACCTCCACAGTCCGCAAGCGCAGTGCGGTTAGGGGGGCTCGTTTTTTTCGCGGGCGAGTGCGGTTCATCGATGTAATGACGCAGCGGTGACGGTGTTGTCGCCGGGGGGGCTCGATGGATTCTGATTCCGATCGATGGGCGAATGAATGGCTCGCGCCTGCGGTGCAGGGACGATGATTGAGCCTTAAGATACTCGATCCGATCTCACAGGGAGAAATCGCGCTCTCCGTCGATTCTAAGTAGACTTTGATGAGTTATTCATCGAAAATTCTTACCCGTCCGGAGTACGAATTGTCTGCCAAGAAATCTCTGCCGGTAGATATCGAGGACATTCCTCGCGCTCGGGCATCCCTAAACTATCCGCTGCACCGCGAGCAGAGGCGCGCGGATCGCGGGAAAGGAAATTCCGGGCGCAGAGTCTCAGAGGCTGGCGACAAAACCCGAGTGGAATTTGATAATACGGTCAGCGGGGCAACGGGAGCCAAGCGCCTGCGGTCGATTCGCGTGGAACGGGCTGCAGGCGAAGGAGCAAAAAATGAACGATTAGGGATCTTGTACCGCGGGGATACGTGGCAAGCTCGCGGATCCGTTCGAATTGAGGTACGAAGGTTGGGGCCGCGTATTTTCAGGTGTCGATCCAACGAATGCCCCCCCCCCCTCCCTGGCCTGCAGGATACACCTGTGCTTCGGTCTTATCGGTTTCGCTGGTCGTCGGGTCTCAAGGAGCTCCGAGCAGCGACTGGGCGTTGCTCGAGAGTGGAATTACGAAAAGAACCACGGAATTCTCCGACTCTGTGTATACGGGATAGGGAAATAAAACGGTTTTGCGTGTACAGATTTATGTAGGTCGAACCACTCTCTCCCCGGTACATATTACCTCATTTAGGCGATTTGCCTATTAAAACGTCGTTCCGTCGAGGGGGGGGGGGGGGGGGGGGTAGGGCGGCCCCCTCCCCCCCCGGTACAGGTGGCCCCCTTTGGGGGCTTGGCCGATTAAAACGTCGTTCCGTCGGGGGGGGGGGGGGACGCAAAAAATCGACCACGCGGGCACGGCTTGAAACGAAATCGCGGGAGCGCGGATTGCGCGTTCGCGTAGAATAATGTTAATTGAATATAATTCTTCGCGTTCGGGCGGAAAGCGCACTCAGACCCAGCGAAATCTATTTGTTCTGTTGCGTCATTGGAGCTCGGGGGGGGGGCGGCTGCTGTAATTTGGCAGGCGGGCTTGCTCAAATGCTCGAACGAACGCTGCGCCTCGAAGTGATGAAACGTTAATCGCGCAGTTGAGACATTGGAGCTGTATTATGGTAGTATAATAAGCGCGCGGGGTCGTTTACCGAAACCATTACTTATTGTCATATTATTATTATTAGTTGTATTACTGTCATTATCATAATTTAACAGGGGGATATTAATAATTGTACGCTGGGGGGAGGACATAGAGTTGGGTATACAGGCGCATTCAACTGCTCTCCCTTATCGCGCTGTGCGTTGCTTTCCAGTGGGATGGAAGATTTATCTGGTCTACTGTGTGCAGGTATAAGGTATAAGTACTGTACGCGCTTTGTAAATAAATCGTGCAGCTCGGTGCAACGCGCTATCTGAAATTTTCGCCCCAGTTCGATACGCTGGTGCATACAATACTGGTTTGTTATAAATCTGTGCACTCGACTGATAACCTATTGATAAGGGGTGCCCCTTTTTTTTTCTAATCGCGCATTCTTACCTAATCTATATAATTGTGTTCTTTGATTTTGAGCCTTGTGTTGCAAAAGTTTGGAGACACCGCAACGTAACTTTGGGCGAAACGAGGGATTTATATGAAACTTCGGTGTTGCAGAGAGAGGGGGGGGGGGGAACTTGAGCTGATGCTTTTTATCAGAACTTGTATCTCTGATGCATACAATTGTACCTAACTTGATCGAAGAATTATCGCAGATTCGATATACTTGCATGAAAATTTGATACACATGCTACGTACTTGCGATTATTATTTATTGCAAATTAATTCGATTTATTTTACCAAGCGGTGACATTAATGTGTTACGATGTAATTACTAGTTTGCCTGTAAGTGCCCACTGGTCTTGAGTAAATCAAGACCTGCATATAGAGTCATTAGCTGATCGAATAACTTTATCAAATTAATTTCACATTCAATTTCAAGGCATCACCACCCCAAGAGACTCGATTGATCCCGCAGGAACTCACTGTTGGGTAAACTCCGATTCCCATCTCTGCAGTCGAGCCGAGAACCCATATACACTTACATCCAAAGAACCTCCTCGGCCTCAACAACGACAACGAATCCATTGTTCCCGGCGAGCGCGTTAGAAAGGTCTTCGCCCATACACGTTATGCTCGAAAGATCCGCGTATAGATACTCCTTCGCGACGCTCGCCACCATCATTTCAATTTCCCGTACCCATAATACACATCCATGCACACCTTAACGCAACATTACGCGGCCCACCGATCGCGCGTGACGCGCTCGAATAAATTTTTAATTAATGAAACCCTGCACTCCCCTCCCCCTCCCCCTCGTGCATGTTACACATCGTAACACTTTCGGTATATCAATTATACCCGGTTATACAAACACCCCGGCCCCGATTCCCGTTTTCATACTTGGCTTTGATCAAAATCATTCACAGCCGCCGCGACCGACTCGCCCGAGTGGTCGTCGGCGCGTACGCCCGGGGGCGAACGATGATGGAAATGCTTTCTCCGACGGCTTGGGAAAAAATTTTCCGCGCCGCCACTCGGGTTCGCGATATTCTGAGTCGGCGCGGCGAAAAAAAAAAAAACGGACAGCCGATGGAGGGTGCTCTCACGTGCGGCGCGTGTACGCTTCGCAACGCACGTGCTTGAACGCGCGAGAGGGACTTTTGCCGCGGTCACGAGCAAAACAATGCCCCTCGCGGGGCGGCGGGCGAACGGCGCGCACACGGGTGGGTGAGTTGCGCTCTCCGAGACCCAGTAATGGTATAGTACCTGCCCGCTACTACTGCTACTATGCTGCATCCTTGCATTCCAGGGGCTCGTCGACCTATTCCGTCGCTCTGTACGCTCGAAGCGCGCACGCATACTTATCACATACACCCATCGCAGCCTCGGGGGCCCGTCCCGTGATTTTTGGTGGATAATTTAATCTCGGGACGCTCCGTCCGTTATTATTTATCCCGGTCATTGCGTAAAACCGGTTGTTGTTATCAGTAAATTGGCGCGAGTGATATGATATTGCGTTGTGCGTGGAAGCCATCGGTCGAAACGCGGATCGTAAAGACACCGCACCGCGTCACCAAAATATTTTCAACGAGCGCGGGGACGCGTGATCCCACGGGCCCGCGAAAATGATCCACCCTACTGTGCGTGCTCAGTGCTACAAGTGGGCTGCACTGGAAGAAGGGTCTGTTGATCGTCGGGGCGATTGTCAATTTTCGCGGACCCGCCAAAAGCCCGAAAGATCCTATAGATACCGCCAGCTTCCCCAGAGGCTTAGTTGAGAAGGAAAAACCCGCAGCGCGCACGGAAAGGCTGTATTCTACGATACTACGGCTGCGCGCGTCGGAAAAATCGCGGCGAAGGAGCAGATTGCGTTGCGAAAGAGCGCACGACGCTTTTTCCGCGCGGCCTCGAAAGTTCAAGCGGCCACAGGGGAGGTGGAAAACTTCACCTCGAGCTACCGCTGCACCTGGGCGACAATCCTAATCGGCGGACTTGGCCGATAGAGATGCTAATTCGCGGGTTTCGTCACTCAACTCCGCGGCTCTCGCTCGTTGTTTCAGCTTTGCGGGTTTGTGTGGTGCACCGGTGAGACAATTTAGGGCCGCCGATCGTTTTATCGGCAGTTGGGGGGAGGGGGGGGGGGAAATAATTGCCCTGTAACAAACCCCCCTCGTCGCGGTGTATCGATAAATCGGCACTCGAGCGCGCGCGCGCGTACATTATTGTCCGTCGTGCTCTTTGACAATTCGACAAATTTAATTCGCCGCGGAATGGAATTAATGTCCTCGTGTATAAGGTTGTGAATTTATTGTCCTGTACAATATACAGAGCGCATAGACGACTGCGGGTATTAATGTGGAGTTGAAGAATGTTTTTCGAAAGATCTTTCGTGTCTTTGCTGGTGTGAATTTGTTGCGTTGCCGATAGGATACACGAATTTTTTAATCGTTTCCGAATCAAAAGTACGTTTGAGTGCACGGGTATTCGAGTCGGGAATCAATGGAGCGATTACGACGATGATTGTTTACCGAAATTTTTCTCACGTCCATCGAGGCACGACTTGAAGGTTAACGGCCAACACGAGTACTCCGAGTGAGAATGGCGTGCCAAGTGTAATAACGAAACTTCAGCACCTTTCGTCGGGTGATTTGATATTTTCTCGGCTGAACGACGTTTCCGCATTCAACAGTTTGTTACAACACTAACGACTTCTCAAACGTTATGGAAAAGTTAGGTTTTGATTTCCGAAACATTTTTCGGTGCTCAAAACTTTATTGCTCGTGGAACTCCGTTAGCTCTTTCAAAAAGAAATCACGAGCCTCGAGGTGCAAGAAAATACGCCGAGGCACGTGAGCAAATCGCGGCAAGGCCGGCTGGCGTTCGAGTTATACTTCTTTACCCGCTCCGTCACTGCGCCGAGAAACGCTCCAGGGGGACGCAAATCTCGATTGTTTTCCTCACCGTAAAAGTATATCCTGCATCACGTTTCTCACGCGCAGAGATGATCATTTGTGTCGTCGACGCCGAGTACGGCGATCTTTCTCGTGCACCCGGTTTATCCTCGGCCGAAGTTTTTTCACAAATTCGTTCGCGCCCTCGGCATTTCGGATGTATTTTTCAAGCATGATTTACGATCTGCTTCGCGAAAAAAGCCCAATATTGTACTCGCTCGGTGCGAGAAATCGGCCCGCAGACTTTACCCCGCCCTGCTGACCGATGCGAGTACAAGTCGTTAAGAGACACGAGCTCGCCCGACGGAAAGGCTTTGGTTAATTACCGTAGCCAGCACTCGATTACCGGGGGTCGGGAGAAGTCAGGCCTCGGCGATAAATCATGCTAAGGGTTGTCGGGGAATGGAAAGAAAAGCGGTGCACGGAGAACAAAGGGGCGATAGGAGCCGATTGCGACAAAAGCGCGCCCACGTGCGAGCGCCGTTCGGTTCGTTTGCACGCACGCAAGGGTACTTTATACACTGCGCTCTTATGCACGGGACAGTGACTGTATACATATACGTACGTAGCTGGCTGTTCCAACGGGGCACGATGATTTGTGAACAGACGCCGCGACAGTGCTCGGGTAACGATGCTCGGAGGGTGGTTTTTTAACATTTTTTTTTTTTTCATACTCAATGTTTGTTCTCGCATCGTAAGGTTAAAAATGGCAATTTTTCATTTTGAGACGTGTCGTAGTGTACGTAATAGAGAAAAACAAAAGAGTCTACAACTCCGTGGATACAGCCAGTTAACGTTCATACCACCCGTTATACCTATACACGCTTCGGATCGGCTTATCAGATGGACCGCGGAGTGCAGGTGGACCGCAGGAGGATATATTGCCGATAAATTTACTTCGCTGCAGGTATACGGGGGCCCGGCCGCGTCTGCTCCTCGTAAAAATCTGCGCGTGCCTTTTGTTGGACATTATTATTTTAGTTGGTACACATGCACGTATACAGTACACAAATGCGCAGATATTATGACTTAGCGGGCACAGCGGAATAATTGCTCACATGTGTATAACGTACAGCGTCCCACTCCCGCAGTCGTGAAAGTAAAATGCCAACGACGATTTTTTTTTTTCCCTCCACCAACGTGGGTGTGCGTTCTCAATCTGCTGCCGATATCGCCGATATGTTATAATAAAGACAGTCGCGCGTGCTACCATTTTTCCGATGCGAATCTTTTTTGCGCTACCGTCTTGCGTACCGTGTATACATATATGCGTGTGTTATATGTGTTCTCTAATGGTTTACAACTGATATGATATCTGCAGTCTCGCTGCTGTGTACATATATATGCAGGCTTGGCAAATGCAAGTGCGTGCCGCCTCCGTCTATGTATATGGAAGATATTGGTCGCAAGTACGTGCAGGCGCGATTACCAGGTAACGATTTGTTGGGAGAGCTTTTTGACAGCGGAGAAAACAACGTCGGGTTTGTTGAACGACATTATTGCAGTGCGGACCGATGAAACAGGTTTGTCTTGATTTTTCTCGCGTTGTACTGAATTTTATCGTCAGCGTTGAGGGCGAACGAGGAACGAAATTTTTTCGAATCTCGCATTTCAGCTGTGTAACGTTTCAAGTACACGAGTAAAAGTCAAACGTGACAGCGGACGAAGTAGCTCAGTTCTTAGATATCTGGGCTTCTGGATAGTGAATGAACTTGAGTTGAAAGCACATCAATTTGAACGTGAAGTAGGTTCGCAGATGTGCAACAAAATGACGTTAATCTCCTCAATACGCACGAATATTATTCCGGT
>JAPYYV010030022.1:0-11650 GCA_030522625.1 Copidosoma aretas | reverse complement strand
CTCCTCCTTGACTTCCAACAGCTTCCCCACAATCTCCCCCTCATCTCCTCCTCAGCTCCCCCCCCTAGTCTCATAACCGATTCTTCAAAACACACATACAACTTAATTATAAGCTTATGCATATGAATTTATTCTCCATTCGATATGTTTTAAGATTAACATTATATTAATTATGTGCAAACCATAATTGTGATGTAGTCTAGCAAACTATATCCGAGCAGTGATAAGTAAAGATATCCCAATCGGAAGAGATTTTTTTTTCCTACATAAGATGATTAGCAATATATTTCGTGTATTACACTTACTATACAGGTGTATAATAATTTTAATCATGATGTAAATGGACACGGTTTGCTTGATAGCACATGCTTTTGACAAGGGAAAAAACCAAACATATTTAGGGCAATAAAGCTCCAAATTTGTCAAAAAGAAAACACGTGTTTTGAGACAGTGTTCAACTACGTCAAAAATAACCAGGACTGCTGTAATAAGTCAGGAAATAAAAAAAGTGACTGTCAGTGATACAGCCGATAAAACAGATACTTATCCGGAATCCGTACACTTAAGTTTAATACAAAATTTAGATAAATCAAAACCAACGCTCATTAAACCACATCACCAAATAAAAGCACCCGATTACAATGTTCAATAATAAATAATTTATCCACTTATTCAAAATGATTTCAAAGAATAGCATAGATATGAATCTCTAGCTCCCTCAACCAAAAAATCCAATTTACTTAAACCTAATATTCGAAGGGAAAACAAATATTAAAAGTCAAAAATATCTATTGTTTTTATCACTTGGGTTATTGGAAATAAAAATATGATACAACTTAAGTACCTACAACCAAATAACCAAATACACTTGCACACTCATAATGTTCATTGATGTATCTTGTATTTACTAATTAAGAGTATAAACAGAATATTTTATTCGATTTTAAAATAAACAACATGCTATGATAACAATTCTTACAGGAATGGGTCAGACCTCTTGATACATGCAGATGGTGCAAAAAAATAACCGGCGTTTGCAAACCAAAATAGTGCTAAAATCTAGAAAATTATAACTTAACAGTTATAAGCTAAGATCTCTTGATAGCATACAATGTCTTTTTGATACAAAATATCATTAGCAATTTAATTATGTGTATTATACTCACAGTTAGGGTAAATTAATCTTTTAATTATAAATAGACAAGGTTGGCTGAATAGCAAATGCTTCTGACAACATATAAAAATAATCACATTTTATGGCAGCTGATATCTATATTTGAGAAAAAGAAAAAACTTTCTTCATACCATGTTCTTCTACTACGTTAAGAATAACTAAGTTGGCTCTTCTAAGGCAGGAAATAAAACACGTTAATGTCTGTTTTAACGCTAATAAGACACATATTGAATGAGCCGTATAATTCAGCAAAACACGGAATCCAACAAAAGTAAAAACCAAGCACCTAAGACTAAACAACCGAATAGAATTGCCCGCTCAGACTGTTTATTAATTGATGATTTACTTAGTAATTTAGAATCCAAGCAGTAGTCTATTGTGTTTCGGGATAACGTACATAGTATAATCATACATTATTAAAACAATCGGACAGATCAGCCGAAAAGTTTCTGTTTACATAGTTTGTTAACACCTTGCTTTTCCTTTAGAGTTACACATAATATTCTATTTTATACCAATTAAGATTAAAATATCTAAAAAAATTTATAATATACACTATATGTAAAAAATATATATAATATGTAAATGACTTAATCAATGTCTATTTCAATTATTGAATGACAAAATAATGAAAAATACGATCATGTTAGTACGTCAAATCAGATACAGTAATATACGATCCTTAAATAAATTTTTGAACAAATTGAAACTTTAAAGTTTAAGTTGCGAATTCCATCGTTCGTAAACTATCCAGCGGATCAAGTAAAGTTTATGACTTCTACTTATACTTAAACTAAACTATGTTTTGATGAATGTAAAGTAGTTATCAGTGAGTCCACAGTTTGTACTATAACTATATAGTGTCTGTCAAGCGTGGCTGACCAAATGTCAACGTCTTTATTTCCTTGTCATTTACGCATTTCTTGCTCTCCCACTCTATTAGTATTGCTCTTTTTATTCGTGCTTATTTTAATTTTCAAAACTGTGGCAAATTTGACAGAAACGACAAAATTCAAAGACATATTTCAACACAAAGAAAGGTTTTTGAGCAAAAAATAATAGCACCATCATAAAAAGCAGGTCAAAATCCATCCATTTTAATTATTTTATTGTGTTTTTCAAATTTTTCTAAATCCGTACGAGGGAGTCAAGCACAGTGTGCTCTAGCAAAAAATGCGCCTCACATGCGAGGTGGCCCGATCCCACTGGACGCTCTTATATACGGAAGTTGGAGGCGGGCAAGGCAGGCATGGATTTTGGAATGTAAAAGAAAAAAAAAGGGGGAAAAATAGATTCATATTTACAAGTATCATGTTCGGTTTACATGCAAACGTACCAGGATATATATGCCAAATAAGAGCAGGAAGGGTTATCCTAGAAATAGGCATAAGAAAATAGGAATAAATTTACTTTTTGCACATAACAAAAATATATAAGAGCAGGTGGCTTCAATAATGACTAATCAAAAAATAAACTGATTTAATCAATAAAAATAATACAAAATAGACAAAATGATAAAGTTATGCATGAAAAAGTGGAGGATTGGACACGATAGGATCTATAAAAATAACAATGAAGAAAAATAAACTTGAGAAAATCAAAGATAATTTTATAAAGAAAAGGAAGACTTTTGTCAATCAGAAGATATGAAAAAAATATATGGTAATTAACATTTCTATCATCTGGTAAATATAAAAAAAAGAATCAAGCAGAGAGAAGAATAAAGCAAAAATAAGAAGATATTGGTGAGTTTAGAAGATTTTAAGTGATAAACTATAGGATCAGCAAAAAAAGAAAAAAATATCCAAAGCTCACATTGCTATGTAAAGAGCAAAAAAAAAGATCAAATGAAGTATTGATAATATTTGTCAGCAATATAAGATTAAAAGATAATGGAGAGATATGCTGGAGGAAGCTAATTCTTATGAAAATATAAGATATTCATGTAGGTAAATAAGGCACGACAGTAAAAATTGAACGTTAAGAAATATGTTATGCGTTATGAATTATGATAATATGTACAAGTAAAAAATAATTATTACAAGTTGTATTATGTATAATCAATTACAAAAGTTATTAAATGGATAATGATTTTAGTACTAATATGGGAGGATAAGAATCTTGAATAGTTATGAAACAAACAAAGTAAATGTAGAAGTTTGTAAAAATGTATATAAGACATAAATAAATAATAAAAGAAATAATTTACATTTATAAATATTAAGATAAACTTTCAAAATGATATATTATTATAAACTTGTATCGATAATTAATTCTCAAATGACCAAAGATAACAAACAAAGGCTCATAACTATTTCTGTAATCATAATGATTGCGTAAATATTATATACAAATACATATGTATTAATATTTACCTGGAATACCAATTAAAGTCATTATTAGTTTTAAATTTTTAACAATTTATTGATGAATCAGTAAACTAATTTCGCGTATTGACTATATCTGTTCAAATTTTTAGCGAATTTTTATGAGATCACTTCGGTTATCTATGTTTGTACGTATTTATGTGTATGAAAAATATTAATATTTGGGGGTTGTGGCGCGGCACACGCGGGGGGGAGAAGCCACACTAATATATATATATATATATATATATATATATATATATAGACTAAGTTCATTAAATAGAAGCATACAAAAATGTCGCTGGTCAACATAGGCCCCGTCTTGGGAGGGGGGGGGGGTTCATTACCCCCTTGCCCTCCCTTCCTTGGATCCGCCCTTTTGTCATCTTGTTGTACACAACATTTTTTCGCGGGTGGAAAAACTTATGCACACCGATATCCTACACACTGTGCTCAAAAACAGGCCGGAATAATTTTGAAACTCAACCATCTTGTAAATTAGGCCCGATACCCTAACATTAAACAATTTTTAATAACATAAAAAAACTGCTGCTAATCCATTGGCACGAAGCTTTCAGAAATCAAAAATATTTTTTTTTTATTTGCAATGTGGCATGGGTAAGCTGGTTCATGCGCGACTGCCAAGTCAAATGTGCGACTGTAAATTTCATTTTTGTTAAAGTCGTCGAAACTAATGAAAATGTCATAAAATAATAATTGTTGAATGAAACAATGCCCTACCATCGAATTCCTAATCATATTTCGTACAAAAATTGCTAGAAATGATCTTTCAAAATTTCATTTCACCTCAAAATTTCCGCAGACATGGGAAGTGCAAATGTTTGATTGTATTTTCATTAGTATCTTTTGAATCAGACGGTCATTTACGTTCTTTAATGTAACAATATTTTTGGAATCGCCCGAGTTTCATTGTGTTAGTTTTTTTTTGTTCCTGAATGGCAAAATTGTTTATTTCCCGTAAAGAACGTAGAAAATGTACTGCTCTCCATAACAGCCTATGTGATGACAGGATTTTGAAAAGAGCTTTCTCTCGAGTCTTACGCGGTCGATTTCACTGAAATTTGGAATGAAAGTGTATCGTAATCCAATAAATAATTTAACAAACTTTTAATTTATTCTTACGACAATGTTTTCACGCATAAACCACCTAAATTAAGAAAGAAAGTCTTTTAAAAAATGCCAATCCTTTTCTCTATTTGTTTGTTCTCAATTTTTCAAAGATTGTTTTTTTCCTTGAATGATTAAAGATGAAGTCACCGAAGAAAATTTTGAAAAATATAAGATGCGTAATAAGTTAGATACATTTGTTTGTACAAAAATAAGTTTTTAAAGCCGACATTTGCAAGTAACTTGTCAAAAACAAAAAGCACTTGTAACTTAAGTTTTCTGCGGATGTTATATAAGTGATTGAAGTTTTAGTTATGAAAATATAACATAACGTTTTTGCATTTAAAAACATATAAGTAGTATCAAAAAGTCGTACATGTAGAGAAAATGCAGACTCATTTTTTTAATTATTACTCCTGATCTCTTCGTAGCTAGATAATAAGTTTTCTTGAGGTAAAAAATCCATACCTACTGACCAAAAAAACTTTTCTTGAATTTTAAATAAGTTATACATAAAATTTTGCTTTCTTAGAGAGAAAGCTTTGTATCGGTAAAAAAAAAATTTTGTGCAAATACGTTGAAAATGTGTTATTCATTGTCTAAAGTACAGAAATATCATTTTTAGAAAAACTCTGTGTGTGTGTGTGTTTGTATCTGTGTGTGTAATCAGTCATATTGCAGGAACCCAATGGCCGATTTTAATATTGTAGAGCTTAAAATTTTTCTTTTCTAATCCATATGAAAGCTCAAATAAAATTTCAAGTTTTATACCTTATTAAGGTAGTTATTACCATGTTTGATGGTCAAAAATTTTTTTTAGTCTTAATAAGGGTCGAAAATTTATTATGCAAAGTTTATAATGATCTCATTTGTTAGAGCATAAAAATAACTTTATTTTACATTTTGTAGGGTCTTAATAACTTATTTGGTTCGATTTTTATTCAAAAAATATTAAAATTATGTGGAAAAAAAAATTATATCTCAAAAACGAATTAACGTATTCTAAAGATTAAGGACTACACATTATTGTTTCAATATCTTTTTATTGTTCCGGAAAAAAAAATTTGAGTTTTACACCTTATTAAGGTTTTGATAACGATATGTATGGTCAAAAAATGTTTCTTTAACTTTTATAAGGGTAAAAAAAACCTTAATTAAATTTACAATATGCATTATGCCATCATATCTTGCAAATTACCACTCGCAAACTAACTTACTTTAATTTTTCGCTATATTTCTATGATAACTGTATTATATTTTGTATAATTTCAAACCAACTTTAAAGATATAAAGTATTTTTGTTAATCTCGAAAAAATCTCGTGCACACCCCTAATCTGTATGATAATTTCTTTGAATTTGTAAATGGATTTTAACACTTTTAAACTTTATTTTTGTACCTTATGAATTTTGATTTTAAATGTAAACAAATTAAAAAGCAGCGTAAGTTTATGGATAACCACAGACGAAATTAATTATGAATATTTATTGCTCATGCGTGTAAAAAAATTGTGGTACAAAATTTAACATGTTTTTACTGTCGTTCGATACCTTTCTTTTATAATTAGGTGCTCTAATAATTATTACAAATTCCTGTTCAAACTATTTATTAAATCATTAAAACGATTTAGAAATATCTACTAGTTGTTCTCATTTCAAATAGACGTGTAATACGTACTTGCTCGCGTGAGTACTTTGTATTTGATGTGTAGACAAATAAACCTTGCACCAGCACTAATATCGATGATTGTGCATTTTTTTTATATCAATACTTTCCCAAGTACATCTCTATATTATTAGATTATTTATACTGCTTATTATATTTTTTTACAAGTATCATTAAAAAATTTGAATGTTTTTAAGAGATATCATATTTTAACTGTATTTGTCAGTACGATCAAAGCATGCTTTAAATCATCATCGTGGTTTATCATTACACTGAGTATACCTTTTTGTATGAGGAATAGATGTCATGTCCAACTTTCATTTCAGACGATCGTATTATTTTGTAAGCTTCTTTTGTCAAATTGGCTTCCAATATCATGATAACTGCCTCTTCTGGTGTCATTATTCTGCTCTCAGGCTTACTTATTTCTCCAATAATATCATTCTCACATCATAAACTTGATATTTTTTCTAACAGCTTTGCTCCATTCAAATCATTATTATTTTTTAGTTTTTTTTTGCAAGGGCAAAGCATTCATCATCTTCCATGCTATTGTGAAGACTAGATACTTTTTTATATTTACTAGACTGGGATAATGCTCGAAATGATGTGATAGGCCTTTTGCGACCTACGTAGTGTAATATGTAATATAAGCAAGTATTACTTTGGTTATTGTTGTATTACTTTAATTGCGAAAATTGATTTTTTTACACATCATGTAAACAAGTTAATATTTTGTTTATTTCTGTGCTAATAACTGTTGAAGTAAGGTCGTATGATATGTAACTTTTATTGCAACATGTAATTTTATTTATAACTCAATAAGGATCATTATTTTTAACAAAGCATAAACTTTAATTTAGTTATTTGTTATCCCCGGGGTTACTATGTTACAGTCTATGATGTTAATGGGTTAAAGTTGATTAGGATACAACGGGGTTGCTTAGAAAACTCTTTGACAATGTTATCTGGTTGAATATTTATATGTCAATGGATATTAAGTAGTGCTAAACCATTAAGACGTTCATTTCCCACACTATTTCGAAGATACGTTTTCAGACGGCGTAACGTACTGAAACTTCTTTCACTTGTTGCTGTTGTAACTGGGATGACGGACAAAACGTTTGAGAGAACGTGTACGGGTCCCCAGATTTTTTTATTACACTTCTAAAATAAAAATAAGATGATAGTTTAAAATAAATAAGTAATTTAGATAATTCAAAAACGCACATTGTAAAATACCTTTAAAAGGTCTAACGGATTCCTCAAACGAATATTTTCTTTGGTCATAAAATTCTGCCGTAAATGGAGGCTATCAAAGAGCTCACTCCTAGAACAATCAAGAAGGGGGAATACAGTTCATACAGTTTTTTAGCATCTTTTTCAAGAATACCATTTTTTCCTAAAGAAATAACAAAATTTCATCACATGTTATTAAGTAAGCCAAGTTCTCACACCGAAACAAATTCAGTGTACATCATATTCATAAGGTTCACCTTTTTTTTTGATTAAACAAAAACTTTAAATGATTCTAATATTTCTTCATGCTTAGAAAACGTACCTATCAGTCAAATGGGTAATAAATGTGTCCAAAAATGGTAAATAAATAGATATTTTATAGTAATTTTCTACTCCGGTTGTCATAAAATTACTACGATGTACTTGTTTTTTTAGCTAATCTCGGTTTTTTTATTTCGATTTCGTAGTCTGTGCAAAATGTAGAGACTGTTGAAAAAATTTTTTGGAAATGCACTTCAGGCGATTCCCTTATTTTTTCAAGTGCGTTTCGAGCAGAATTTGCAAAATTTACTGCCGAATATAAATCGAGTTCATCATTTTGCAATAATCGACTTAGAGGGATCACGATTCTGTGGACACTAGCCATTATTTGACGCGAAATCTGTATTTTATTTTGTAAATAAAATCTTTTATTATAACATGTAATATAATGAGTAAAAAAAAAATCATTTAACATTGACGGTAAAAATTAAAGAAATTGGGTGTCATAACGATAACAATATGCATTAAAGTCAAATTATAATATTGACCTCTTCCATCTGTATTGCGCTATAGTTGCGCGCTTTTTTATAGTAAAAATCGCTGGTGTGCGAAAAAACTTTGTCAATTGAAATTTACAAAGCAGTGAAAAAAAGATACCCGCTTTGGCCAGGAGTTGAACCTGGGGCTCCTTCTTGCCGAAAAGGTGCGTGAACCAACTACACCACCGAAGCCTTGGCGAATACCTCTCCTCACTGCTCTGTTAGGCGTGCCTTAGGTCAAATGCCGTATCATAGAAATTATTATTTTTAATCGATGGGTATTTGTTGCAATTAGTCAAATTATTATATTGACCTCTTCATCTATATTGCGCTATAGTTGCGCGCTTTTTTATTATTATATTGTATTAATACCGCAAAGTCAAACGATTATGTGAAACATTACATATGTCGTAGTACACACGCCCGCGCCGTGGCTTGATTCTTAAACTGAGAACCAAGGAATTCACCAATAGTAAATCTTTAATTTAAACACAAAAGATATGTATGTATACAATAATACATATACATACATACGTAGTATGTTTTCTCAAAACAGTCAAAACTATATGAGTGAAGTTCACTACCTCAGATCTTCACCCTCTTACACTCTGCACTATTACTAAAAAAATTATTTGTGAGAAAAACTCCAGTAAGTAGAGCAGGGGGGTTAAAAAAAATGTATTTCAGTGTATTACACAGTAAAGAATTTTTGTGTAAAATCACTACGCTCAGCGTATGAAATAATCTGACTTACGCTAAGCGTAGTATTACTACAAACTGTGTATATTTACTACGTCGGTAGTGATGTCCGTTGCGATATTTTTTTTTGTTCTTCTGGAAATAATTAATAAAGTAAGCGATAAAAGGACAACTTTAAAAGCTTATCGGGTGAATAAGATAGTCACGTTGAATTCTACATACACATTTACACGCATAAGATCTCTTCATTACTCCTAAAAAAGGTTTTCCGAGAGCACGGAATGCTGCGAGACTTTACTAGCAGCATAGTAAAACTTTACTTTATTTAAATTACAGAAGGTTCAATTTTTTTGAAGCCAAAGTCGTACCAAAAAACTAATTCCTTTTAAAGATATCGTCGATTAAAAAGTATCCGATTTTTCTAATTTTTATTATTTTTTTCTAAAAAATTGGCAAGGGTTCAATTAAAACAAATTGCATTTTTGAGGGGTGCAATTTTTGTGCTTTCGGTCTGTATTTTATTTATTTAATTTTGAGTACTTTGTTGCGCTGGGGTAGAGGGGGTTGAGATGTATGTATATACAAGGTACAGATGAGCGCGGAGCAAATCCGACCTAATAAGGTTGTATCGCAGACAAGCTTTGGCCCGTAGAGGTGCTGCCAGTCACATTCAATATGGCGTCTACGCGTATACAAAGTATACATATAGTTTGTATACGCGTAGAGGCCATCTTGAATGTGTCCCACAGCACCCTTACGGGCCAAAGCTTGTCTGCGATACAACCTCATGTGCAGGCGATGATTGCGATTTCTTCTTTAACTATAAGTATGCGTATCACTCTCCAACTTGTATGTAACTGACACGCTGTTGTACGATATTTTACGCATCAACCTGTTGGAAACAATCAATTATCTTTTTTTATCTGAATAGTAATGAACTAGCTACAGCCTAAGCACTGGAGGTTTCTAATGATGATATGCCACTTGGATGGATTGAATACTTGATGCGTTGCTAGTCCAGTTGGGTAGTTTATATGAAATACACGAGTTTTTTTGTGGTCCAAGATTCGAATCCCGCTCGTCTCGAATTTTTTTTGCAATCTATTAGTCCATTTAAATTCTATAATTTATTTTTACCATTTTTAATTCATTTAATTCTATATTTACGTAAAAATATATTAGTTTATGAAGATTTAAAAAAAAAAAAAAAAAAGAAAGAAAAAAAAAAAAAAAAAAAAAAAAAAAAAATAGATGACATACGTCAGATGTTAGGCATTCAAGTAGATGCTCCTACTCAAGGTGCAGGGTGTACTAACAATGGAAACAGCCAGAAGATTCTTTGAAAACATGGAAATTGTGGCAGATATCACTAGTACATACAGATTTGTTGTTCCTATTTCAGAATATATTCATAATACAACTATGTAAACTAGGTATCTTGTATTATTCACCAAGTACTAATATTAAGTTCTATTATTATAAAAAAATCATCAAGTCTTCTACAATACTTTTTAAACGTGTGTATAAAGAATATGTCAGATTTATAGTTTGTTGCTTATGTGTTGAGTAATACTTAAATTATTTGGTTTTCTAGCACTTTTAAATCAAAAAGAAATGAGAACCTAATTTTTGAATAACTGTGAAGATTTCCGAAAATAAGAAAAAAATCTAAAAAAAACGAGAGTGCTTGAATTCTTAAAGTCATACTTATTGTCTTAGCGTTGAGTAATCAAATTGAACAACAATTTTTATCGTTTTCTTCACCTAGATTTTTTTCTCGTACGAAAAACAATTTTTTAACCACCAATTTATAAACTACCATGTAACAGCATATAGTATATATTATTACGTGTATACCAGACAAGTAAATGTCATTTTTATTGATATAAATATAATTACTTTTTTTTTTGTTTTAATTTAGAGTTGTTGGAAAGATTTAAAGTAATTCTAGCAGTAGTATCGTCCGGCTACGATGCGAATTTAGAACAATTTAGAAAATATTGTTACCAAACAGCAAAACTTTATACTGACACTTACCCTTGGTATAAGATGCCTACATCTTTACATGTAATTTTGATTCACGGACATAGAATAATTAATAAATTATTTTCGTCTAATGGTATGTTGTCCGATGAGGCACTCGAATCTAATCATAAGAATGTTGAAACATTCAGAAAAAAGTTTTCAAGAAAGATATCCAGGTAACATTTTATATAACTATAAAAATGAAATACTTATCATAAATAATATTAGACTATATTATGACAGTACAATAAAAAAAAAAAAACTTGAAACTTCGTAGCAAATCATTTATACATATAGACTGTGGTCCTTGATACCTCGTAAAACTTTTTTTCCTGTTTTCGATAGTTCATATTCAGTTTTTCTTATTACTTAATGATCTTAGGACGTAACTGTTGTTAGCTGCAGTTTATTGATCACACCAATTACATGATATGTTTGATTTGTAAATAACTCTTTTCTTTGTTACTTATCACTTAAAATTAATTAAAAATGCATAACATCAATAGTAAAATTAAAAAATTGTGCCACAATTAAACCTATGTGGTCGACATGGTA